>JAUZST010004456.1:0-16302 GCA_034779995.1 Parotocinclus haroldoi | reverse complement strand
ATAGATAGATAGATAGATAGATAGATAGATAGATAGATAGATAGATAGATAGATAGATAGATAGATAGACAGACAGAGAGATATACAGATAAGATTATGTGTGATCCCCATTGAAGGGATTTTGGTCAATTTTTTTATTGAATTTATGTTTAAATAAGATTAGCAAAAGGAAAAAAACATTACATGTTAAGAAGCAACCAAAATAGCCAAATCAGATAATTGATCACTTTAAATCAAACAAAGCAGCCAACTCAACCAATTTTAAATTACATAAAAGCATTTACACAATATTAGCTCACAATTCACTCTAAACCTCCCCTGAACTTTACCTACACTCAGTAACACCCCCTGCTAGGACGGAGTTTAAGAGATACTCACATAGCTCCAAGTGGCTTGGGATCATTGCTCTCTTTCTCTTTCTTCCCCTCCTTTTCTTCCACGCAGCCTACCTTACAATCAGATCCCTGCAGCCCCAGGATCAGTTCAACCTCTCCCGCAGTAATCTTACGCCTCATGGGTAACCTGAGCTCCAGAGCTTCCATCAGTCATCAGTTACACATGCTCACACCCACTAATACCAATACACATACACAGTCTTACCTCTTTTGTCAGACTTTGTTTGAAAGTTGCTGTGTCTGAAGGTCACATGGTGTCCACCTCTGGTTACACTGACCACAGTCAGGAGGCTATAGTAGCGCAATATTCAGCCTGACTCCGAGACTCTTTGGGAAGACAGAGAGGAGAAAGGACTAAGAGACCTGAGTTCCTGCAGAGTAAGCAAACAATGTAACATTTCCAGGGTGCTCAGACACACACACACACACACACACACACACACACACACACACACACACACACACACACACACACACACACACACACACACCATCCCACCCCATATTTGCTTCAAACTCCACCTCCATTGCCAACCCAGGGGATCTGACTCTGCACCCAACATCACTGTCAAAGGCACACACAAACACACACTGTGTGTGTGTGCAGCAGTGCTCAGCAGCTGTAAAAATCCTGCCAAAGACTTTAAATTGCTTAGTCTGGGCAGTTCGATTCATTTAACAGTGGTAAAAACAGAAGGAGTCATTAGCTAGGGCTTTTCTCAGCTTGTTGTGTAGAAATCAGCAAAACCAATGAATAATGAACTTGCAGTTATTTTAAAGATGCTCTAAAACTTTCACATGCTACATGTCTTTTGGGTCCTTGATCAGGTCACAGAAATGCTGAGCTGTACACAGTGAATCCCTCATAAGCTCTTGAAAGTCACCCAAATATTGATCAGTAGTAGGAAGGCAGTATGGTGAATATCTGCTGATGGTCTTTCACACACCTGGTCTTTCACACAAAAGAGACACGTGCACTTTTCCAATCTAAAAGTACAGAAAATAAAGGATTAGATGAATATTTCTCAAATGAAATGGAAAAGAATATAGTAGGTAACCAACTATAACGTCCAAAAGTAAAAATTAAGTATATGTCAAAGTTTTGAAAAAAATATGCAATTATTCAGGTTAATTAGCATGAATTAAATCCCATTCAATTTCATTTACCTAAAAATGACCAAAACAGTTAATTGCAAGAATCCTCCAACACACATTCTTGAAATAGAATGCAATCTAAAATGGTATCCCACCATGGCAGGGACACAAGCTTAAGTCACAATGGTGCCTTTTGGCTGGTTGAAGTGTGACATGCAGACACGATTGGCTGTGTCTGAGGAGGGGAGGAAGGTACAACAATCATCCCTTGATGCCAGAACAGTGACCCCTGCCAGCCCTACTATGGACTGGCATCTCATTTGTGGGAATATGATAAATATCAAGTGCCTTTCAAGGAAAATGTACTACTTTATTTATATATTTATTACTATACTGCTCATAACATTATTTAATTTTTGTGAGAAGTGTAGTTGTTGTGAGATCGTGGTGGCCTAGTGGTTAAGGTCCTGGACCATGAACCATGAGTCCAGGGTTCAAAACCCAGGGTTCAAAATCCACTTCTCCTAGGTTGCCACTGCTGGGACCTTAATCTGCAATTGTAAGATTGTGTCAGGTGTAAGTCGCTCTGGATAAGGCCATCTGCTAAGTGATAAATGTTACACTGATGTTTTGTTAGCATGCTTGTTTGTTTTATTATTCTGGTAGGGAATAGTAAAACAGAGACAAACAATTTAGAGATTCCAAATCAGTTACATGTATTCAAAAGAAACTAGGAAAGGAGATTAGATTCCATATCCTTTGTGCTTGGTGTTTTTGTTTTTCGCATTTTACCCCAACCCATGTAAGTGCCCATCTTCTTAACACAGCTCAGGAATCAAAATAATATTATTCTTATAGATGGTTTCTAAAAACACACCCAAATATCAATGCTGTGTGCTTTGTTGAGCAAGCAAATATTACATTTTCCGTTCCTTATTAAGGAAAGTGGAGCTGGCAGACTCATTGCAGCATCACTCTAATTAATAAGATTGCTCTGCAGGCTTATCTCCCACAGCAACCACAAATATCTTTATATTGCAATAACGACTTCTGGACCTAGCCCAGCACATCACAAGGAATATGGAGGAGTTTTTCTGATCCTCATAGATGCATTACATAATTATGTTTTAGGCATTACATAATACAGGGTTGGTAACAAAACCAATGCTATTTAATAACTAGCTCAAGTAGAACAATTAGTTATTGCTCTAGGAGCAGTGATCCAGAAGAAGAGGGTGTAGTTCAAGTTTGTGTCTGACCATGGTATTGTTGTGCTCTCTCACTTACACTGTGGCAGTAGTGAGATTTGTATCAAGTCTGTGCGAAAGATTAGCTTCAAACAGCACAGCTGCCGAAAAGATCAACTATACTATCTATTACTATAGTGAACAAGGTAACAAGGTGTGTAATATTGATTTGTCTGTCGGTGTAATTCCAGCAGAGGATGTTCATGAAAGTTGACTTTCTTGTGTGTTGACTGTGTTCACTAGGTGCAGTTTCTGCAAGAGGCTTTGATTTGCTATAGTCAAGGAAAAGATCTAGGTGTTAAAGTTAAAACTACAGCTTAGGATCTAAACGTGTATGTAAACTTATGGCTTATGGTCACAGTAGGTCTGAGGGCCTAGCTTTAAAGATAAAGTCTAGGATTAGAAATTCAAAACCCTGACATCACTGCCAGAGACCTGTGAGAATGTAGTAGCGTGGTTGTTGCATGTGTTGTTACACCCTTGGAGGATGGGTTCCCTGATGAGTCTTGGTGCTCCCAAGATTTCTTCCTACTACTTTCAGAGAGTTTTTCCTTTCCACTGTAGCCCTAGGCTTGCTCCATTTGGGATTGGCCTTTTAAGATAATATAAAATTGTGAAGCTGCTTTGAGACAATGTACCATTGTAAAAAGCGCTACATAAATAAATTTGAATGGAATTGAATTGAATGTAGTAATGTGTGTGTAGTTGTGAATGGTTCACTACCCACAAACATGATCTGTATGCAATATATTTAGAAGGAACCCCTTTCTGCATCATGAAAACAATGTTACTACAAATGTTAACATCCGAATTATGTACTACATTGATGAAACAAATATATTATACTATTTTAAACTATTTGAATATACACACCAAAGGTATGTTTGAGATAAAAACAGAAGCATTTCAAGAAAGAAGCACTCTACAAATTGCTAACAATTAAGGTGGTTCTATTTTGCTTAAGGGTCGCATGTCAAAATATTGTGTGGATAAAAGGAAGAATGGATCCTACCAAATATCAACAAATCCTGGAAAAAATGCCCGACTTTTAGTAAATAAAGTTGGAGCTATGGATATGTTGAATTTTGCAAGAAGAACATGATCCAAGGAATATATCAAAATCAAATAACTATACCAAGGATTAAACATTAAGACTTTTAAATGGACTTTGCAGTCACCTATTACGGAGAACATTGTACTGTGTCTTGACACTAGAGGGCAGAGATGGCATGCAAAATCTGCTGGGATTGAGGCCGCAATCCCTGCCACACCTGTGTTAATTAACATATGCTCAACTCCACTGCTGAGTTGCAACTGCTTGGTCAGGTATTTAAACCCCTTTGTGATCGGTGTCTCTTCTTGCACACTCACCTTACATTGGTACTTGGTACGCAAGGCATGCTATTGCTTGGGTGCAAGATATTTAGGGACAGACAGTACTAGATTCCCCAATATGGGAAGTCTAGCATCAGATCAAAAGCTCTGAGGTAAATTAGTTGTTGTTATGGTCAGATTTCTGTGTGAATGGCTCTCCATTGTTAAGACGTTAAATATCAAATTTAAATTTGATTAAAAACAGTCCTGTTGCTATGAGAGTATTTCTTACTTACAGTACAAGCAAAAAAATTGCAGGATGTCAGATTTTAGACTGTTAAACTGGATGCTGTAGTTTCTGTTGAAGTAGGTGGTTGTAAATGCATTTCTTATATTTTTATATTAGGGGGAAAAATCATAAGTAATTTCCTCAGGGTTGCCTGGAGACTCTGTTCAAACTCCAATTTGTGATTATGATTTACTACTATGTGGCCCTTCCCCTCCTGTTCTTCATTCGTGTTCCTGGAAGCTTTTTCGTTTCCTATGGCACCTCTCAGAGACAAAGGCACAGACCTTTCTAGCTTCGTCCCTGCCTCCCTGCGTGAAACCATCTGCTGAGCCTACGATTCAGCAGAATACAATAGAACACTTATATTGTGCACAGTGTGAAAACAACGTCAAGCATGGGATGCTTGGAAAGTGTTTGGGATAACCAGACAGAATGATTCATTTTTGGGAGAAGGTCCAATAGCAACTGATATTTTGGGGTTACACAAATTCTCAGCCTGCGAATTTAAGGTATTCTTAGACAGTTTTCACAGCATAGTTTTATCCCCCCCAAAAAAACAATTTACGAACAAAAAGTACAATAGTGACTAGAAAATCAACGCTTACATTTAGTCAAAATGCAAATGAGATTAAGCTTCTCATTTAGACTGATAGAAAAATTCTTTCATTGAGTGGGCCTGTGGCGAACTGACGGTGTCTCTGGTGATTGAGACTCCTAATCGTGGGACGGTCATAACTGGAAGTTTTTTCTGTTTAATTCAGATTTAATTTCAGATAGTAATTTGTGAAACATTACTCTGAATCAAACTGAGAAAAATAGATTTAGGTACATCATCATACAGCCATTGAGCCCAATTGTTTATCTCATAAAGATAACACAATTGGCTAAGATATTATTCCAGGGGATCACTAGTAGTGAGGCTGTGAGGTGATCATGATGATGATACCCAAGATTTTTTCCAGGCCATGATCTTGTAGATCATGAGTAAAAATGGACCATGTGTGGCATGATCATGTAGCATCAACATACCATGATAATATCAATAAACTTTAAGGTACAGTATGTGTAGCTTTGGAGCCATCAATACAAAAAGGTACTTGACGATACAGTGGTGCTTGAAAGTTTGTGAACCATTTCAAAATTGTCAATAAATATGACCTAAACATTTTTTGTTACAATTATTGGATATTAAATTTGTGTGGTTAATTTGCTGTCCTGCTGCATGATCCTCATTCTATTAATATTTAGTCATGATAAGATGTCCAGGAATTCTCCATTAGAATTGCATCTGGACCAGATGCAGCAAAACAGGCCCAAATCATTATACTACTACCACCGCCACATTTCACATATGTTGAAATGCAGTGTTTTCATTTCTGCAGTTTGGCAGTTCTATTTGGAGAGCAGTGGCTACCATACACACTACTGCTGTTCAGTTCTCTTCAAATTACAGACTCATTACCTTTAGCCAATATGAAAGTTTATTAGAGAATAGAAGTTGTTTAGAAGTTACCTTTGGTTCCTTTATGACCTTGCAGACTGTTTCATCAGCAAATAAACTTCTAGTCTCAGAATTTCCCATGCTTTTGCAACACAGATATATGCAACAATGGATAATTTTCCTCAGTAAAAAACTGTATTATATTTTGCATAATTTAGTTTTGTTTTGTTTATCTACTTTCATGAGTTCATGAGAAATCTGAATGTGAAACTTGTGTGTTGTGGTCATCACCTTTTCTAAAATATAATCAGCTGAGCTGACGAGCTCTGAAAGAACAAAATGAAGTATTGATTTTTATTCAGCCCAGTTCATTTGCACAAGCACGCAATAAACAAAGGAGAAAGAGCATTTTACACAGATTTATTTTTACCTTACATGTACTGCAGTGGTCAAAAATACAAAAAATATAGGGGTACCTAGTTAACAGTATATACACTTAACAATATATGCAATTAATATATACAATTAACTTTTCAATAATAAATAAGGTAATGGATTACTACTTGTGCCCTACGATGGATTGGTGCCCTGTCTAGGGTTGCCTTCTGGATAGGCACCAGATGTGCGACCCTTTGTGGATTTAGCAGAAGATAATGGATGGATGGATTACTATTGAATTTAAATTTCTACATAGCATAGCCTTTAAAGTGTTTGTTTCAATTTCTTCACCAGTACTAAGTATTCTTGTATTACATGGTCTTGTTATTTAACTTTCCAAGTTTAAAAAAAATTGCTACCATAGTTAGACCCTCTTGTGCAGTGATAAAATAGACTAACCCACTATCACAATGACGATGCTTTGAATTCCTTTTGTATCATTTAGCAGGGATACACATAACAGAGAGTCACTATTGGATGTGTCTGAATGAGCTGGTGGGGGATCCATCTCCTGGTGCTGCAGCACTGATCTTTATTGACTCTGTGATGGACTTGTCTTCCATCCCAGTTATGCTTCCGCCTGCGCCTTCTGCTGTTTGAGGACATTTGCTAGGTAACTGGTTCCACTGACTTTTAAGCAATTTACTCAACTGCTTAAAACTGCTGTGATGTTCTGATGAGATCTGACCAAACATAGAAAACACATTGTGAAAACACAATGATGACTAGGAAAGTTAAAAGGTTACTTAAAAGGTGTGATTAGTGTGAATGAAATACAGTCGATTCTGGTTAATGGGACCAGATCGGGAGGCGATGGTTTTGGTCCAAATAACTGGCTGGTCCAATTAAACGAACATGCCATATTTTACAAGACGGGACGTGCTATGTAACCTATTAAATGTTTATTAAACCTTTATTGAGCGAAATACATGTATAGTGAATGTACAAACAAGAACTACTGTTGTTTATGCACTTTGTTAATTGAAAAATACATTTGTAAATAGGTTTTTCGAAACGATCTACAACACAATGTATAGATACTCAGCATGCAAAGCATAATACTGTAAAAAACAAGTTCTTACAAAATTCCAGTCAATGCTTGAAGAACTTATCCAGCGTGATCTGACGCGTTCTCTTGACGGACTGCGGTGGGCGTGTTCACATGCCGCTGGTTTTGTTCTAGTCAACACCCCTTTTTGGATTTCCTGACCTTTGATAAAAGCATAAATTCCCCTGGGGATCCCAAAAATTCTCTCATATCTTGCTGACCTGTTTTGCATCCTCTCTAAGTGGCGACTTGTGACTTCTTTTTCTTATTTACTGTCACATCCTTTGGTCCGATTAAATGGAATTTTGGTCCAAATAAGCAAATAAAATTACACGTATATAATAGGATTTGTTTTGGTACTTTAGGATTTGGTCCGAATAAGCGGCTGGTCCCATTAACCAGTGGTCCAATTAACCGGATTCAACTGCACATGCAGAAATATAGAAATGTTTATATAGTTCACTTTCAAGCACCACAATATAACAAATAAGAATGCTCAGTAAGTTTTTTCTGGATGAGTAAAAGTCATAGCTCAAACGGCAATCGCTCAATAATTAAATCAACAAACTTCTTGGATGGTGGACTAAAATAGCCTACTTCAGATTCATCTTTATGAAGGGAGGATATCACTCACTGAAGGGAGCTTCAGCATGCGTTGCTCAGTTAGTTGCTTTGTTACTATTTAGAATAAGTTTATACCTTTCTCATTCATTATTTTAACTGTCCCTTTGTATTATTTCTGCATGATAAAAATAAGAGGACTACAGTTTTATTTAGGATATTTATAAGCAGGATTTTTCTACCTTTTTGTGCTGTCCCACTCCTGCATGTATTTATTGGTTAACTGTCAGCTGCTAGGCATGACACCTAAATTTATTCCCACACTGTAAGATATTACGGCCCATAAGCAGGGCTATACACTGTAGATCATTTCAAGAGACGGAAGAGACTTCCATCAGGATAGAAATAGTTCATTACACCAATCGATTACAACATATAAATATCGATTTGCTGTGACTCTTGCCTCTAACCATGCCAGTGCAATGCCACAAGAGCATAACAAAACACTTCAGATTTTTCTTTTATTTGTCACCTGTCTGTATATAAAAACGTACCTGTTTCTACACTCATTGTCCATTTTAGCAGTTCCACTTACCATATAGAAGCACTTTGTAGTTTTACAATTACAGACTGTAGTTGATCACGCTGTTCACTAATGGCCAGGACCCCCAGAGGACCACCACGGATCAGGTACAATTTGAGAAGTTGATCATACTCAGCACTACAGTGCCACTGATGTGGTGGGTGGTGGTGGTGTGTTAGTGTGTGTTGTGCTGGTATGAGTGGATCAATCCCAGCAGTGTTGTTGAACTTTTTAAACACTGCAGTGTTACTGCTTAAGGAGTAAATAGTCCTCCAACCAAAAACGTCCACCAACCAAAAACGTCCAGTCACCAGCATCCTGGGAGCACTGATTAGAGGATGAGTTGCTGTGTCTGACTTTACATCTGCAGGGTGAAGCAATGTGGTAGATAAGTATAATAATGTACAGTTAGTGTACACAGCATTTAAAACTCCAGCTGTGTCTGATCCACTCATTTCAATACAACACACACTAACCAGCACCACATCAGTGTCACTCCAGTGCTGAGAATGATTCACCATCCAAATAACATGATCTGTGGTGATCCTGACCATAAACAAATGATGGATACAGTCTGTAATTGTAAAACTACAAAGTGCTTATGGTAAGTGGAACTGATAAAAATGGATAATGAGGTGTACCTAATAGTGAAGGTAAAAGGTAAAAGTCAACACTTACCTTCTCAAGCCTGATGATGCGTTTGTTGACCTCAACAACATAATGGTCAATCCGAGCAGCTCTGTGTTTCTTAAAAAAATCCAAGTGACTCCGTGTGGCACCTGATTGAACAATACAACAATTATATCAAACGATCATCGTATTTTTCAGCATCCCTTTCTGTATGTGTACACTTTTATACTAATAGATTCTCATATGTATTCATTATATATTGTATTCATTCATTCATTATGTCCCGCTTAATCCACACGCGGTCGTGGGCTAGTCGGTGCACACCCGGAGACGCAAGGGCAGGAACAACCCTAGATGGGGAGCCAATGCCAATCCATCGTAGGTCTCTCTCACTCACAAACACACACACACACACACACACACACACACACACACACACACACACACACACACAGAGTCATGCACACAGTCACACAATAAAGGCCACTTTAAAGACACCAATTAAACTAACATGCATTAGTTGCATCTCGCATCATTGTTGGATTTGTGTACATCTCGTATACTGTACTGTGGTACTAAACGATTACATGAGTGTACGTGCATGGAATGATGATAAAGCTGTCTTCCCTTACCAAGTTCCTGAGGCTCCCACATGTAAGGGTCGACTCCTCCATAGTAAAAAGACTCGTAGCTGCTTACTGTCCTCTCATCTCCATCCCTTTTCAGAAGCTTATCTGTGGCTTTCTTAGCTTTCTGCATTAAACCTGAATAACAATATAAAAACATAACCTAAAAAGTTCAATGGCACGTTTACATGTGTATAGACAATATACACCATATTTACACAAAATGTCATTGCGGAGACATGTAATAATGTTGTATTCCTGAAACACCAGAGGGCGCAATCGTACGTCACATCCTGCTCACACAAATAAAATGTGAGCGGTGTAAAAATGTGTTTGAACTATTAAGCATGACAACGGGGTATCAATTTCAATTTATGATAACACTTGATTATTAAGAGTATCTCACAAACGTAAGTTAACCCTTCAAATTTCTTAAAATGTTTTGTCATATATTTTATGGGACAACAGTATAAATGAAAATTGGATATAACTGAGTAGTCACTGAACAGCTTGTATAACAGTATAGATTTACTGCCTTCTGAAAACAATTTAACAGACTTCCGTTAATGTGTAAACAGCTGGCAACACAAGTGAGTACACTTCACATTGAACATGTCCAAGTTGTGTCCATATGGTCAATATTTTGTGTAACCATCATTATTATGTAGCACTTCCTTACAACTATTGGGCATAGAATTCACCAGAGTTCTAAGTGTTGCTACTGGAATCGTCTTCCACTCCTCCATGATGACATGACAGAGCTGGTGGATGTTAGACACCTTAGGCTCCTTCACCTTCTGCTTGATGATGCGCCACAGGTGTCCAATTTTGTTCAGCTCTGGAGACAAACGTGGCCAGTCCTTACCGTTACCTTCAGCTTCCTCAGCAAGGCAGTTGTCATCTTGGAGGTGTGTTTGGGGTTTTTATTGTGCTGGAAAACTGTCATGTGGCCCAGTTTCTGTTTCAAAATGTTATAGTACAGATAGTATATATAGAAATGTGAGGGATGTACTCGTTAGTAAAATTATTTTCATTGCAGGTTTTACATATGCAAGAAAATGTGCACTGTTTTCCATTGTAGAATTAATGATCGTAAGAATTTTGTAGACAAAGATTTTATTAGTAACAACAGTATTGTGAGTGGAGATGGTGCTGTCAGAAACCATTCAGCTGGTTTTCATCAGTCCAACTGCAGTTATCCAGGAAAATTACAGGACCCTAAGGGTACAGCTAATCTGTGTTTCACTATCAGCTATTAAGAGAATATGTCAGTGCTTTGAAACAAATGCTGTTGTCAGAATAACGGATATTTAAAGTCCATCTCTTGAAGTAGAGATGACCACCAGCTAAAAGTTACAGTTCAAAGACAGAAAAATGGCTTCAACAACTCTCAGCAAAATTCAAGACCCCAAAAATGCTATTTCAGTTGCTGGTGAGTTGCTTCAGTAAAAAAAAAAAAGAATTAAGTAATGCTTTTGAAAGCAGAAAATATTACATAAAGTCTTGTTTCCCACAACTGAAATTTGTTTTCTAAAAAGGA
Source organism: Parotocinclus haroldoi (assembly GCA_034779995.1). Taxonomy (NCBI): domain Eukaryota; kingdom Metazoa; phylum Chordata; class Actinopteri; order Siluriformes; family Loricariidae; genus Parotocinclus; species Parotocinclus haroldoi. Next base: position 5,095 of record JAUZST010004456.1, on the reverse strand, counting down.
ATTATTATTTTTGAGCAATGCTCCTGTTCACACTTTAAAGACCACCAATAACTGGCTTGTGATTTTAGTCCTATACACAATAATTGGTCTCACATTAACCCATTAAAAACCATGATCTCCATTTGGGGATCGGTGCTTTAACTTGCCTACTGATGGGATGGGATGTAGGCGGACAGAAATAAAGTTAAAAATGTTCAGAAAAAAATTGGCAGTTAATGGGTTAAACAAAAACTTACTGGGAAACATTTTTCAAATACTCAAACTTTCTACAGATTGAAACCATTACGATTGAGTGACACAGCACTGACTCGTCTTTCTCTTAAAAGCTGTCTGCACGAACCACAAAAGGTAAACATTTAAGTCAAAGTTCATCCTATACTGAGTTGCTCATTAAAAACTGAATTGCATTAGAAGGTGTTAACTGAAATTATCATTAAATGATGCATCAAATCAGAATATTTTTCAAAACAGTAAAGTGCATTTATGTTTCTGTTTTGTTAAAGATGTAATAAAAAAAAAAAACAATTAAAGTATTTATACCTTATGTGAACAATGATTGCAGAACACTCATCTAATTAGATTCTAATTCAATTCCCTTTTGATCCAGAAGCAATTCTACACACATTTGATTAAGCTTCTTTACATGCTCACTTTAAAGCTGAGTGCTTGTAAATGTGTTTTGGTGCCAACAATTCTGCCTTATTTGTGATCTCCAATAAATATGATATTGAAATTTCAATTGAAGTTTTAGTCTTTGTTCCCTAAGCTCTGTTTGTTCAATATCTGAGTTCATCTCCGCTCTCTGACCCAGTCTGAATTTTGATTGTTTTTTTTCCCCTCTCTTCTCTGACCAATATCTGGGCATACACCTGTTACATACTATTAAAAACGGACAGCAAGAATATCAAATATCAAATAAAAAATGCAAAATGTCAAATCTGACAAACAGCTTTAAAGTAAAGCAAACTTCTCAAAATAATTTCTTACTTAAACCAAACCTTTGTTAAGATTAAGGATCATGAGGCAACTTTGAGTTAAGAAGAGCTGTGTATCTATAAAAAGCCATTATTATTTTCTGTAATAATAATTATTACTTTCCTATTATTACTAGTGACTGCAAATGGCTGTATCTAGGCAGCACTCACTCTTGAGTTGCCCGCCGACAGGGCGGTGATCTCCAGAGTGCTCCTCTTCATAGTGATCCTGCAGCTGGTAAAAGGATTGCAGGTCCTTCAGACACAGCGGGCAAAGGAAGCCCTCCTTCACCTCGGCTGAGCCATCCAACTGTCCGGTGTAACTGGAGGCCATAGTGTCGATGGAGGTGTGTTTGATGGTGAGGATGGTATCAGCAAGTCATGCCAGACCTAACTGATGGGCATTGCCCACCCCATAGACCCTCCATTAGCCTATAGGTTGTGCAATAAAAGACAAAAAAATACTTCGGTAAAAAATGACAAGACACCTGCTATGTACAACACCATCAGGTGATAATCATATTCTTTAAAAGGAGGAACACGCCAAGGCCTTATCACTTGCTAAGTCACATTTTATAACTAACAGATTGATCTACAGACATAATAAGTCACATGGCCGTGTAGAACACCATATAATACAATATAAAATTTAATTTGTATAAATTATACACAATAGGTAAGATCAACTCCTAGTCCAAAATACTCCATACACTTCAATCTGTCACAACATCAAAACTTGGTGAACTGAAGAACATTGGCAGTAAAATGCTAATGTTCTTCTGGGAAACCTTGGATCGAGGCCTTTAAATGGACCATTGGTGCAAACCAACTAGACCCCCTCATGGTAACAGAATTCCATTACGCCAGCTGTGTCACACTTTAGGAACTTACATTAAAAATCTTTAAGAATGATTTGACGAAAATTCCAAGGTGGTAACTGGTCCTTAATTCTACAGATCTCAATCTGACTGAGCACTCGGAGATGTGCTGGACCAACAAGTGTAATCCATGGAGGCCCCTACTTGCAACTTATAGGACTTTTGTTATAAGATCTGCTGCGGGATACCACAGGACACCTAGAGAGGACTCGGGTCTGACCTATTGAAGTTCCACCCAGGTATCAGAATGGGGAAGAAAGATAATTTAGGTGACTTTAAACATGTTTAAACATGATTGTTGGTGCTAGATGGGCTGGTCTGAGTATTTCAGAAACTGCACAATTACTGGGATTTTCACACACATCCAATTCAGATTTGCGGAAGAGTGAAAATATCCAATGAGCAGCATTTTTCTACAAGAAAATGCATTGTTGATGTCAGAGGAGAACGGGCAGAATGAGTCAAACAGATAAACATTAATTGTGCAAAAAGCATCTTTGAACGCACACAACAGCAAACCTTGAAGCAGATGGGCTACAGAAGCTGTATCAGGTATTTTCTTGGAACACTTTGTTTCTCTTAATATTGCAACCGATGCAATCAAGCATCGTTTAGAGCACCGTTATAATCACGGTGTACCATCTTCTACACTCCATAACACAGCTCAAATCATCTCGTATTGGATTTTTGACATTGACAATGAGTTTACTGCACTGAATTGGTCTCCACTGTAAACAGCAACTTTAGATTATGAGATTCGCATCATGGATGTATAGCAGACAAATCTGCAGCAACTGTGTGATGTTCCAATGACAAAATGGATCAAAATGACTGAGACACGTTTTGAGCACTTTGCTGGCTCTAAGCCACGAAGGATTAAGGCTCTGAAAGCAAAAGGGACCCAACCCAGTACTAGCAAGGTGTACTTTACAAAGTGGCCTTTGAGTATATTTATTAGGAATAAACAAAAATAGAATATGAACTAGAGAAGCTTATACCCGGGCAGTATATAGGATATATACCCTCAGTATGCTGTATAAAAGTAATATACAGTATAACAGAGCAGCTGGATACAAGTAACGTAGTATAAACGAGGTAAACATGAGAAGTAATCATACATACAATCATTCATACATACATACATGCATGCATGCATGCATGCATACCAGTATGCAACGCATACACAGTACATAATACTGTAATGTACTATGTAGTATTTAAGTACGTAAGCGTTCCGTCCCGTTATAATACAGCACAATACAACAATACAGCTAGCGCTATATTGACCAACCTGCTAACAGTTCACTGATGTAAATAATAAAGCAACAATTCCGACCAACACAATAATATTACACATATTCGCTCAATAATGTGGAACCGTTTACCAAAATGACACTCGGTCTTCCTCGATAGTTGTTTAGGTGTAAATATTCTGACAGCCATACACCAGCTGGGGCAGGACAACAGATATTTCTACCCGTATTGAGGTAACTCCCGCCTCCCACGCTGTGATTGACCAATATTACCCGGTATTCAGTGGTATAATTGGCTGGATAAGTCAACTTGGCAAACGAGAACCAGGGCCTACCGTACCGGCTCTGACGAGAACTTTTGACACATCGTTTAAGGCGGGATTATGTCGGAAAACAGGTAGCTTGCGAGTGCCAAACACACAGGGTAGCGGCCCAAACTAGTCACAAGGTAGACCACGTGACCAGTTCAGTTACGGTAACCCGAAAGAGACAAATACATGTAGATGATGGTCCGAAATCACGCCCTATTCACTACAGTAGAGTGCACTTGTTAGGGTTTTTTAAACCGTTGTGTCAATAACGTACAAAAGCTTGCTGTGTTATCAGCAGACTCCTGTATTCATTAATTAAGTCAAATAAGGTTATTGGTCAAACATTGTATCTACGAATTACAGGGCAATATACACTGCTCAAAAAATAAAGGGAACACTTAAACAACACAATGTAACTCCAAGTGTTCCCTTTATTTTTTGAGCAGTATAATTTGTATAATTCTGTTGCGTTTTATCTTATTCATTCACTCGAGACAGCATTTTTTTTTCAAACATCATGGTTATAAAGTTTCTACCAAGAAACTTCCAACTACCAGATGTTTACAAAATAAAGAGTCGTGCAAATTTTGGATTACTATAAACTGGAGGTATATTCGGCTTATGGGCCACGTGGACAACAACACAAACAATAATATGGAGTTGATTCACTGACTTACATAACTGTACAATTTCATAGGACAGTTCGAATTTGATTGTTTTACCTTTACACTCATTTATAGCCTTTATGTTTTGCCTTCAGCTATATCCAGAATCACCAATAAACAACCAACAAGCTGAAATAATCAATATCTCAGTATGAGTAATCAAACGTAATATTACTTACATAAATATAAATATAATATAAATAAGTTAATAAATTAACTTACTTGTTACTTACTGACATATTAGCATATTTATTTTATCCCTTGTTTGTCAGCTTGTTATATATATTGTTATCCATTATTTTATATCTTGTTTCCAGCAACACCAGAAAACCTTGTGTGTAACCACTAAGCTCAAATGATGGGTTTGGCTAGAAAGAGCTCACCCACATACTGTACATGCCACTAGCATTTTCATTTATATTGCTTTAACTGCAGTCTCAAAAGGCAGACGCAGAGAAGAAATTGAAACAGCCTTCTATCATCAGGTTTCATCACAGTTTTATGGATTGTACAGCAGTGTTCATATTGATCACTAGACCAGTGCCCTTACCTGGACAGGAAATAAAAGATGTTATTGTTTCCAACGGTTTTATTCTCATGTCTAAGGGGATACTGTATTTTATGGTGAGATTATTATTTTAGAAGACAAGAATCTTGGATTAGATCTTTAGATCACTTTACAATATGGGACACTTCCACAGTCCACAGACATGCATTACATTCATTTATTATGCTAAATTGTCCTGATCTGAGTATGACTATAGGTAGTTACATTCAATGTTCAATATTATCTTGTGTCTGTTAATGCTGCAAGCAACATTAAATAAATCGAATAAACAATCTCTCACTCACCCTTTTTAGGTAACAGTAATACATAACACATAGTATGCCCAGCAAACTGTCATCTTATAGGCTTGCAAGTCTCCCTCTCTCTCTCTGTATATATATATATATATATATATGTGTGTGTGTGTGTGTGTGTGTGTGTGTGTGTGTGTGTGTGTGTGTGTGTGT
>JAUZST010004455.1:0-16303 GCA_034779995.1 Parotocinclus haroldoi | reverse complement strand
TCTCTGCTTTGGATCTCTGACAGTCAGGAGATATTCAGCCAATTCATACTGGGGGGGGGGTTTCATCACTTCAGATAAATGCCCTGCACTGCTGATTTCCACACTTAGTACAACACAGCGCAGAGAGCGTCATACTGCGTATTGTTTGCGAAGGGAAAAATCTACATTCATAAATCAGAATACGATTCGTGCTGAATGTGTATTTATGCGTGTTATCTGATTCCCACTGTGAAGCTGTTACAGCGGTTATACCGTGTTCACTAAGACATTAATGACAAGCAAAAACCTCTAAATGCATCAAACAACCTGCGAGGTTGCGACTGCCTACAGATCAGTCCATTCATGTGGATTCAATATAGTGCCCATTAGGCAGCACACTCCAGATTTGCTTCTTGGAACTATTCAGATATTTCTTTCTATTTAGGCACAATTGGAATGCTGACTGTACAAAACAGCATGATCCAAGCCTTATGTACCTGGTAAGTGCACCGAAGTGTAGGTGTACAAAACATTTTAGTATATATCGCTACAGCAAATTAGCTACTCAATAACAGACTCAATACCTCCCAGTAAGGCATTATTTGTGCCGAGACGCATCACTGGCTCGTGCAGTTTTCTATTACGCCAACTAATGGATCGAAAAGTGCTTGCCTAATAACAACAGCGAATGAAAAGGTTGGAAACCTTGAGAGCGGTTTGTGTGCAGAGCTAAAACTGCTGTGCACTCAAGCGTTCCTCTGGAGATTCCATATCGTCCGATCCACCCAAATCAGGTGGTAAATTATTCAAGGGGTCGCCATCAGTAGAATAAGCGAGCTCTTTTACAGTGCAGTGGAACACATGGATAATGATTTTGGAGGAACTCGTGAGGCTCCCTATTCCGCCATTAATGTTTAATCGAGTGAGCAAGTAGGAAATCTCTTCTGTGTGAATTACCTCTCCTCAGTGGAGCCCAGGTTCTCGATCTCGCTGGTTACCTCAGCTATCTCATCCTTTAAGCGCTGTGAAGAAGAAGGGGATTATTGTTAGCACAGCATGAGACCTGCCTAGTTATTTAGGAAGTTATTAAGGCAAGAAAACACCATCAACTGGATCAGAGTTAACCCTTTGAGGACATATCTGTCCCATACTTTTAGATGGACGCCAAATGCGATTGAAACAACCTAGAGCAGTCAAACTTGTATGACACCGCCCCGTATGTTACTGACTTTGTATAATTATGGTTGGTTTGGATAGGTGTGCGTTGGTTTCCTTGTCAGATTGAGAGGAACTTTGTTTTGGTTAAGCAGAAATTCATATGGACAGAATGATAATCATAAACAGTAATTTCACAAAGTCTACACCCACACACCTTTGTTCATCTTAATCAACTTCTATTTGTGCTTTATGCCGATCGAGTAACCAGGCGACTTCTATATTCTATGTGGGATTTTTCAGCCACATGACATCCATAATGCAAAAACATCATCATTACCAGCATGCTTTCCTCTGTACTGTACATGGGGTGTCTCAAATGTTCCACTTTTTATTTACAGAACTTGCTCAACATGTCCACCATTTGTACACAAGTACAGCCATTTGAGACAAAGACACAGGGTTAGGTCCGGCAGAATAAAACAGCCTTCCATGTCTCAGTAATGCAAGATATTTCTTGTAACTATTAAAAAAAAAAAAAAAAAAAAAAAAAAACCACGACTCGAGTAATCTACTTCCTGAATTCATTGTATCATTGTAAGTTGTGATGGGGTTAGATATGGGTGATCTTGTTGAACATCCACTTAACCATACTACACAAATGTAACATTAACAGAAACAAATTAAACAGATTCTTTACGGAAGCATCTACTTTTTATAGGTAGTCATTGGTTCCGTCGGTCCCAAAAACACGTTTAAAAGCGAGACCAAAGTTAATGCTTCATAAATCCAGTGAAGTGTTTAGGACTTAAAAACAACTAAAAATCGTACTGAAGAAATCGTTTTCAAACCTGAAAATTCAGATTGCTGCATTTAACACTATTAAAAAGAGCTGTTTCTAGAAATAGAAATGCAATAAGCTTGTCAGCTAATCTTACCTATTGTAGGATTTCACTTTTTGTTTTACTCCTTTGCCTTAGCACAACGCTCTTTATTCCACCCAAATATGGTCTCTCTATTAATCTAGTATTAAAAGACGAATCCCTTCCGTCGGCTCCCGGTCAGTTCTTTCAGATATCACATAATTGCATTAAAATGTAGATGGGAAATCGGATTATTTTTGTCTTTCAGAGGATAGCCTTCTGCAACAGATTCTAAAATAGACAAGAGGCAGACCTTCACTGCAGACCTCCCATTGACTGTTTATCTTGTAATCAAGTCCTGATTTTTTTCCTGTTTATATTCAGGTTTTCTTTAATCTCATATATTACAAGACAGAGAGCAGAAACCGAGCCAGAAAAAAACATTTGTTTAATTTTCTCTCTTCGCATTCGAGACACAACAAATTCCTTTGATACTGTGACTCCGTAAACAAGTGCAGTGTTTGTAGTGGAAAACCTTGACAAGCAGCAGAGTGAGTGCAGGAGTTTGTGATAGTGAGGAAGACCACAGCCGTGGTAGATCCACCTTTAAAATACTAAGATCGTCTTTCGGTGGATTTGCAATAAGCTGGAGGAACGCAAGGGATCTGAAGCGAGGTATAATGCAGACGTTCACTTTTCACTACAGAATTTCACTGACTGATTCACATCCTTGGTATTTTAATACACTGCATTCCTGTACTGGAACGTTTTCGATTTTCAAATTGGTCAGGATGTAAGCACACTTAGCACTCGGTGAAATGCAGCTGGTGAAGAACAATCGCGTTTTTCTATAACGCCTTTAAAGAAAGCTTGGAATTTGTCAAACCCAACTTCGACCTTTCGAAATAAACAAACATGCTGGAATTGATTGATTGACTGATTTTCCAACATAAGCCCATACCTGAATGTCCTCCAGCAGCTCTTGCTTGCGCCGTCGGATGTTCTCCAGCTCCTGCTGCTCCTCAGGCGTGAGGTCGTCTGGCACTGAGGGAAAACACAACGTCCAAACACATCAATCGGGCTCAAAAGGAGATCAATATTAACGGCAAACGGGGCATTCTGAAAGTCAAACTCGCGATCGATTTGTCAGCAGGAAGATTATCGTGCTTGAAATTAGATAATACATATGAACATTTAGGTGATATGTATAGTCTACGGTAAGATTGTAAGTGTTGTTTTTACATTATCCAGCAGGTCATTGGCTTTGCAAAAACATACAAACAAAAAAATACAAATCAAGCTAAGGTACTGCCTAAAATTGGCTGGTTGAAGACAAAACTTAGTTGAACTGGAGACAAAATACAGACATCACCAGTCTCACAGTCTACTTCATTGGAAGTAGTTTGGGTTGGAAAAGACGGGTGTTGCATGAAAGACTGGCAAACTACATTAGAAATGTTATCATTTGCGTACTAGCGAACAAGCAGAATATGAACATTACGACAATCTTCAGGAGCCAGCTGTCCATGACGAGCTTAAACCACCCAAGCTACTTGTGCCTTGGGACCAGAAATGCAGCCGATGGCAAGACATAGCAAATACCGTAACAAAATACAAAAGGCCAATTCAGACCGTTGATCGCAAAGTAATCAACCAAATAGTATATGACTCTATAAGCAAAGCATTTTTATGCGGTTTCAAAGTGTAATGAACCCTTATTGTAGCGTACAAGTTTTAAAAGTGCTTCTAATGCCCCCAGCTCCTCTCGAATGTTCCAAAAATACCAGATGCTGCCGAATCCAACATTTTGAAAGTTTGCTTGTGTAATATTGTGCATGCTTCTTCTTACAGCAATTCTATCACTTTCACTGTGGGTTTCAGATGCTTGCTGTATATAGTTTATGTTCTTTAAGGCTGCGTATGGTAACGCAAGTTTTTCTGCCCTCTCCTTTAGCCTTTTCCTACCCTGGAATTCGAACCCTAGACTTGGACACAACATTTGGATTTATGGTCTAGCTGCATTTCATAACTATAATGATTTTATATCATTAGTCACACAACGCCACAACAAACTGAGTGTCTTTTTTTATTAGGCAGACCAGTGCTGACGCACGCTGGCGACGTGGACGCGTCAAGATTTCAGTTGTAGGTTTAGCGCGCAGAAGTTTTAAACCACTCCATGTTGCATACTGATAAGAAATGAAGTTCTCAGTATACAGCTCTAACAAAGGGGCGAATACGCTGGCCATGCATCAATGTGCACCTACGCAATCGCAGCATCACATCTAGTCGGTGTTTGCACACGCATTATCAGAGCGAAAGCCAAAACTAGTTTTCACATCGCTTCCTCAGCTAATCTTAAAGTTGTCTAGGTCAACATTTGTGGAAAATTACAAAGAGCTCTGATCTATCTGCCACAGGAATGATCCGAGATAACGGCCAAAGCTAACAGAATGCTGGAATAGTTCCAACGTGTTACAGAGCAACAGGCAACAGTGTTAGTCATGTGACTATACTGAAATCAAATGCATGTCTATGTTATGCCGTTTCTGCTGGAAACCCATTAATAATCAATCAAAACTGATGTGGTACATTTGTCTGGTCTACATTCCTATTATCATATATTATAAACACACACACACACACACACACACACACACACAAAGCGTCTAGCTCATCCGAGAGATATTAATCATGCCAGATCTTTTTTTTTCTGCCTCTGATAAATACCACAAAACTTTCCATGAAAAGAGGTAACAGTTGTGTTGAAATTAGTAATACATTGTAGATGTTAAGTAAGTTTCAGTGTTAATATTATTATTATTATATTATTATTTTATGTCTTAGTTTTAGGTCATACGAAGCAAACCAGTGAGTTATGGGTAAATATTTCCTATTGAACTTTACCAAACGCATAATTTTATATCCGATTGCTCAAATAAGTGATTGAATAATTGGTAGAGTACTCGATTACTAAAAGAATTGATAGCTGCAGCCTTCTGGAACATCACTAGTGTTTAAAGCTAGTTTCCAAAATATGGTGCATATATGGTGGTTGTGTCCCTAATGTCACGTAATAAATGACTCCACAGCTTATGATCTGCATTAGAAAAACCACCATCTAATCTGTGATTTATCATATGGATTAGCAGAATCAGCTCAGGGTGTTCAGGGTGGGTTACACCGCCTTCAGAGAACATCACAAGGGGATTCCTTTTTGTATGAATTATGTGAGGGTTCTGTGGCCTTCTCAGTCTAATGTCCACCATGACCCCACTTCCTCTGTTCATAGAGGCCAAAGGGCAGGTCCGGGCCAAAAGTCAGACTAGCCCTTAAGTCAGAGGACAGAACTAGTTAAGTGGTGGGAGATGTGGGGGTGGAGGGATACATGATTGCCAGTGTTGCATGAATAACATCCCCACAGGCTCCTGAATGTGGGCGTATCCCCTTCTGGGGTCCGGTATTATCTCTTTTACTATGACAGAGTAACGGTAAAAGAATAGTGACGTGTGTATTTAGGGGCATGTATGTACAGGTAGCTTTCCTGATAAAAGCGTTTGCCTCGTCTGTCAAATACCAATCTTATGATGTATCTGACCATAAAGAATCAAGATAAAGTATTTAGCCTGAGTCACCCTTGGACACCCGCTCACTGTGTAGGGTTTGGAAATTCATTCTTGGTTTTGAGTCGAGGCTCGGCGTGTGGTTGATGCTCCTTTTAACGAAAGAAAATGTGCCCTTTTCCCGGGATAATTTATCTAGCTTCAAACCACACAAATCATTCCAAACCGACCACTATGTTCAATTGATATAGAAGAAAAAAACCCACCAGATTAACAGGGAACAACAATTCCATAAAAGCTGAAGCTGGCTGTACCCATTTGGAAGATGGCTGCTCAGAATAATAGCTCAGTGTTCAGCTCTGCTCAGCCAAACAGATGGACTTATTATACGATGCGATCAGCTGATCTTGGCGCTCACCTGCACCCCCCACCACGATCAACATAGATCGTTCTAGAGCGGCCTCCTCGTGCCTACGCTCTCCGTGGCAAGCTGAGCATTCAAGCTGTTTATTTTCTGTGACCACTGATGAGCATGAGTGTGCAAACTAAGTTGGGTAGCTTTTCTAGCAGTGCATAGTGACTGTGGGTGATTCTGAAACACATTCAATCTCCAAAGTCAAGATCTTGAGATTGAGACTTAAGTAACTGAACTAAACAAAGCATTTTTATACCATTAACAAATTACATTTCTCAAAAAAAAAGACTACAAGGTGAGAGCCCAACAGTGTCCATACATAATCATGACAGTCTTTTCATTAGAAGACAACCGAAACGTTGTCTATGGTAATAACAACAACAAAAGCATCTACAGGTTACAGCAGCAGATAATTAGTGTGAGCTCGCCTTCCACTTGGGCAAAGCAGCATCTGACAATATTATCAGGTTGCCAAGTTGACCAATTTTTATGGAAGGGTAGCAGCCAAGAAACCGCTTTTTCAGAAAGGGGCAACTGTGAAAAGGCCAAGATACGCTGTAGTTCACAGATACCGGAACAAAGATGAGTGGAAAAGAGAATTATGGAGTGATGAATGCAAGTTTTAGGTTTGAAACGTTTAGGCCCAATCCTGAATGACTGTTACAACATTGCTGGAACAACAAATGTAATTCTGACCTGAGACTTTTGTACAGAACCGAGCCATTAAGCGGCATGTACTGCGATTGAGGATTTTCGGCCATGTAGCCCAGTAAATGGGCAAGGAAAATGAACAGCTTTTGATTTTTAGAGCCCTGTCCAATTCAAGACCAGACATATCCAGCCCCGTGGAACATCTCAGCGACATATAGCAAGAAGAAAACAGGAAGTATGCGTCTCTCCAGGAGATGACGTCACAGCGGGGCGTGCACACCTAAAACCAGCACATGTCCGTCCACAGCATATTTGGGAAACTCTGGTGGGTCTGACTGACCACAGCTGGGAGTCAGATGAAGGGAGATGTCCTGAGAGCAAGCCCCTGAGGTCCTCTGGCACCAACGCCCACCCTGATGCTTGGAACGCTTAGAAATGGAACCGTTACGTTCTGTGAAAGCACTACAGCTGCACGCCAGACCAACACGACTTCCCAGTAAGATAAAGCCTATTATGGCCTAGATTAAATAACTGGGTTAGCGATGGCAACTTGGATTTGACCGATTTGTGCAGAAAGGCTTAACTTAGCAAATTTATTCAATAAACAAACAAACAAACAAAAAAAGCACATGGTTAAATTACAGGACTAGGTTTTGATATCATCACTTTTCACCACTGTTTGCCTTTAAAAATCGACACATCGGTAATTCACATCTAGCAAATCTGTGTGTCGTGTAGATGGAATTCCCCCCAAAAGTAGAACACTCCTGTCATTTCGCCTTCTCTCTCTGTCAGTGTCGCTAAAATGACAAACACCTACACATAAGAACCACTCGATTGTGATTTTAACGGCTGGGTTTCTTTTGAGGTTTTTTTTTTTTTTTTGTAACCCATTGGCATAGTTAAAAGCCAAAACTTGCCAGCAATGGCCCTGATCTCACGCTGTGTTTCTGAACGATACAAAAGAAGGTTCTGAACAAAGCACACAAAGAAAGACAATTCTAAAGAGAGCCCGTCAACAGAAACATGGTGAAGAAGCCTGAAACAGATCTGAAAATTGTACTGCGGTCCTGCCCCCACATCCTTATCTCAAGCAGCAAATTCTATAAACCCAGGGTTTTTTCCACTGCACTCGCATGTAAGCAAAAACGGAAAAACAAGTTTGTATCAAAGTATGTAATTCCGCTTTATTCTATTGTACGGTGGAATAGATGATTTTTGGAAGCGAACTTTCAGCTTTTACACATGTTCAAACAGACTTGCAATGTTTACTCTGGATTATTTGACCCTCTAAAGTATGTCATAAGTAATCATTTTTACTAGTTTAAAAGACAAAGTGTGGATCAGGCTGACAAACATCGACGAAAAGAATGGTTTAGGCACAAAACGGGCTTACAAAATACAATGTCCATACTATTTTATGTTGAGGATTATTGGTATTTGATATGCATCAACTAGGGCTGGCTCAATACCATTTTTTATGCCCGATACCGATAGTTTTACTTTTAATCATCCTTGAGCTGAAAATAACTCCCCACAGTTGACATGATGACCACGCTGCAAGCTAACAGTTTTAACTCGAGATCCAGCTATTGCTCACGTGACACGTCTCCGTTTATGGCGTGTCGTCCAAACTGTAGTAAAGCACAAACGTGATAGGAAAGGTATCGGATTAAAACTGATACGGACTGATACTGATACAGACGAGACTAGATCGGATCGGTACAGCCTTAGTGTCAACAAACAGAAAAGTCCATGACTAAAACCCCTAACACTTGTCAAGAATTTCTGACAAAGATTTCCCCCAGTTTCGACGCATTCTGGACTTTTTCTCTCTTCCCCTACCAAAACAGCCATCATACAAACATCTTAAGCAAAATGTAGAAACACCCTGACGAACCTGTACAGGATTCATGAAACAAAGCACCCCCAGTTAGCTGGTTTCTGTCAGTTTTTTTACTTTCTGACTACAATGATTAAAAAAAAAAACTTTTCCCAAATTTATGGAACTCTTTGAAATGAATACAGGGGATTTTTTATTGTTTCCACTTAAGCTACAGATCTAGTGTTTTGAGTCAGCAGATTCCCTCTCTAAACAGGCCAGTTTCCCACTACATTAGTCGAGTGAGTGCTGAGCCAAAAATGCAGTCGAGAACGCGTCTTTCTATGAAAGTAACCCACTTCACACGGCTTTTTTGGTGAATTAATTTTCCAAACCATAAATCCCTTTCATTGCGGTTTATGAAATTCCAGTAATACTGAATAAATGATGTAAAGGGAATTACAGCTTATCGTACATCATCACCCTTTAGAACGCGTTTACCACAGCTGTGACATATCTTTCAGGATGCATAACATTCACAGGGTTAAAAACAGGATTAGCTCTTGCACGTGGGATAATCCCAATGGAATTCAGTCCAGTATTCAAAGTTTCTACAACAACGACGACATATCACAGTTCATATTATACTGTCCGTTATTAGTCTTAATGCGAAGAGCAGCCAAAGTGCTTCTCAAAGACAAAAACGCTATGTGATTCTCGAAGGAATAACTCTAAAAGACCAATGAACGAAGAGGTACCATGTACAAGTTCCAGCCTGCTTTCTATCCATGGTGGATCTCTATCCATACCCACTGGAGGGTCACTGGAGGAATTTGGAATTTACTTACGGATATGAGGGATTCATATGAAGGTATGCATGGTTTACATTATGGACAGTGGACAATATGGTTAAGGCTATAGACTTCAGACTGCGTTGTCCCCAAGTGTAAAGCCGAGCCACCGTACGCCCCCTATACCCTATAGTAATTAAGTTATACAGTAATTAAATTAGCTACTGAATTTGCTGTTGCTATGCTGTTATTAACCCTACTCTGTAAAATCCCATGGTTTTCCTACCTGATTGGGGATCATGACATCATAAACCTGGGATCATATAACATGACTTTGGTTATCAAGATACATTTTCAGATGATAAATGATCATCGTTATTAGCGGCCCAAACCTAACGCTGATAAATATACTGTCCATATGCACACAATCGCTTTATTAGACAGACAGACAGATACATTATTGCTCCCGAAGGAAATTCAGCCGAATTTATTCAAAGTATTCATTTTATTATTACCATCAAAGATATTCGTTGCATTGCTATTTGGCTGTTAGATCCCATGTTAAAGTAACTGTAACTCTCAGCCGTGTGATCGTCCAGGCTCTTTATGCTTCATTATGCTGCACAAGATCACCGAGATTTCTGCTTTGATCGATTGCCATCTTTTATTCCCATGTGTTCCAAGCAGTATTATCTCAGCCAAACGCCCATCCTAACGTCTTCAGCTACCACCCAATCCAGGCTTCCCCACCTACTCTCGCATACGAGTCCTCTGTGTTAATCATATAGGCACATCTGGCCTGCCTCGTCGAGATCAGGTTCATCTAGCACACTGATGTAACGGGGGGTCCCACTCAGGCTAATGAGAGGGACTGGCACCAGTGCATGCTGCAATACGTGTGCGCCGCTGTGGCGATGTTTACGAGCAGAGCTTTTACGACCCCGAATGAAACCATTCCAATCGGAGAATGTCGTTATTTGACAGAAAAACTTTTGTTGCAATAAACGTATGCAACGTGCATATTATTAGGACTGCGGTGGCCTAGTGGTTAAGGTACTGGACTATGGACTAGAAGGTCCAGGGTTCAAATTCCCTCTCTGCCACAGGTGGGTCCCACCTGTACATTTCCAGTTTCTCCGGACAAACAGTGGCAATAGAACAGGTTGTAATGAATAACCACAATATGACTCATAGGTTTGCCAATTATGATTGAGAACGTGGCTGGTTTGCACAGAACCTTGACCTCAGCTCCATTAGGAACCTCGAAAATACAATGAACTACCAAAACCGAGCCAGGGTTAACCATCTAATATCAGAAGCTGACACCACAGTCATGTTCCAAAATCTATTGGAAAGCCCTTGTCTAAGAACAAAGGCTGTTGTAACAGCAAATGTGGGGGCAAACTACTCCATACTAGTTGCAATGATTTGTATATCATTCTTTGGGTGTCCACAAACTTTTCTCCTCTCATTCTTTGCTTATGTATACTGCTCCCAAAAATTAGAGGATATATCAAAATGAATCCCTCAATGAAACGTCCCCCAATTTTGTAAGTAGCATAGCTTGATTGGAAATGTAATAGATGCACATGTTTGTAGCCATTTCACAGATGATTTAAAGACCAACCCACAAAGTTGCTCTTTAATGCAAGACAAGCGAATGCTTTCTATTCAGACTTGGATATTGGGTTGCGTGCAAACATAGCCACTGAGGCTCACGCAAGTGTCAAATCCTCAAATCACTACCCTGTAGATGATCCCTGCAGGAGGCCAAAAGTTTTTGAAGATTTGTCAGCTATAAAAAAAAGCCATTAAAACACCAAGATTGCTTACTGGGGGTGATTCTGAGGTTTAAGCTCATGGACTGTTAACATTATGAATAGAACTATTCTTGTTCTTATTTTAATAACCATCAATACCAATATTTCTTATACAGGAAAAAAAATACTGTATCCATATAAATTTTACACACTTCCCTACACAAAGTGCTCAACAGATCGAAGTCGTCTTTGATAATGTTGTGTCTATGAGGCAGCTGAAATACCCAAAACGGACCCATTCTATGACACCTCGAACTTGGACTGACCTCAGCACAACCCACTACACACAAACTGCGACGGTCCACCACAACAGGACAGGGCAGGCGTGGGCACAACTGGCACA
Organism: Parotocinclus haroldoi; assembly: GCA_034779995.1. Lineage (NCBI taxonomy): Eukaryota > Metazoa > Chordata > Actinopteri > Siluriformes > Loricariidae > Parotocinclus > Parotocinclus haroldoi. Next base: position 4,901 of record JAUZST010004455.1, on the reverse strand, counting down.
GGAACACACAAGCAATGGGTGGATCACAGAGAATCCCACACAACATCGTCAACACAACATTTAGCATTGCCGCTGTTCGAAAATAGCAGGCGAAACATCGGGAGGACTTTCACAAACGTTTCACAAACAGGTAGATAAACGTACAACCCATCAGCCAGAACTTTAAAGCCACTCACTGATGAAGTGACTTTGGCCTTATGATGCTCTGGGCAATGTTCTTACCTAAAGAACTCACCTAAACATCGATACGCGTCACCTACCTAGACATTGTTGAAACCAAGCGCATCCCTTCGTTGCAATTCCCGAATGGCAGTGGATCAGACACTGCCAAAAGTGTTCTGCAATGGTTTGGGAAACATGACATGAAGATCATGGCCTTTAAATTAACCAGATCTCAAGCTTACTGAGCATCTGTGGGATGTGCTGAACAAACAAATTCATCGCACCGAGGCACCACCACTCAACTAAAAGACATGCTTGGTGTCAGATACCAGCAAAGGACCTTCTTGCATATACACATTATATAATAGTAAAACCATATAACATACATAATATGCCTGTGATTGCAGACAATGGGTTGCCGTACCATATCGGTGCATTAGCGCCACTGGCTGGACTGGATTATGGGATTACCCATGTTTTGTTCGACAAAAATTTAAAACGGACCATTCGATGGCAGAACTGTTAGAGTGACAAGAGGTTCAAATTCCGAGGTTCCACTTTATCCTAAAGAAATGTATAACAAGACTCATATTTATTATTAATAACTTCTAAATGCCATTCAAAAGTAGTCAAAATAAACGTCAACCTCTAAAGTCAAAACATTAATGCGTGTATGAGATCTTGTTTTTCCTTTTGTTGGATTTTTGTATAATTTGTGTTAGATAATTATGTATAAATTGTCTTGTGTGCATGGGGGTATTGTTTCTGTTTCTAGGGTTATCACATTATCCGTGGTATGGAAGAATCATGGAACAGCCCCATGGCGCATGGCTTACTTTTTTTGCACTTATGTCAGACGTACCTGTCCAGTCACGTGGAGGTCCTAACGTACTTTTAGCACCTATATAAAAGGCATATATAATTACATCTTACACAGACCTGTGGCGACCCTACACATTAAAACAGGTCTACATAGTACAACAGCAAAAACCATCACTGCATAGATCAGAAATAACTGGCATCCATGTGAACAGCAAGCATGTGGTCCATATTGACTTCAGGTCACATTGCCTGGACACATTAGTCTCTTTTTTTTTTTACAACCAAGCCATAAACACTGCGTTTCTCACTTTATTACCTGAGCTTGACCCATAAAGTCCAAATAAACACAATAAACACAAGCATCCCTGACCTGACCAATGTAACCCTGAGGTCACACACTAATGTCCGAGGGCTTAACAGGGTCAGCTAGAACATGCGTAAAGGGCATGCTCATGAAGTATGCACTGAAGACTGGACTGAAACGATGAGCAGCATCGTTTTATTTAACGTTAGGAGTTACACAAAAAAGAAACATTCTGTAACACAAACCTAATGTTCCCAGACAAAACAATTGTTAGTGTTAGTACCTTCAGGCTCCTGCCGATACCACTGTATGAGAATGTCAGGGGTTATAAATACATGATGGGTGTGCAGTGGAGTGAGGAGATATAGACTGAGAAGAGGTGGTACAGTGCAGTGAATTTCTTGTTCCATTAATGGAAATTCGGTTACTAAGCAGATGTTAATAACTGGCAAAAAAAAGTGTGAAAAAAAGAGTGATTGCAATTGGGGGTTCTAAAGGCCACAGTGTGAAGGAAGCATAGTGTCATAGGGGTCTACTGGCAATGGCAAAAATCACAGTCGACAGGAAATTCATCTCAATCAAAATTGCGGCCGAAAAACTATTAGGTACGTTTCGTTCCGAGGTGGCCATTTTTGTCCGGCAAGTTCACGTCTAAAAGGAGAGACCTTTAAGAGTTATAGCACCTCGCAGATCAAAGTGAATTGTAACTGATACAATCTTGGAGCGTACAATAGTGCCGGATAGTTTGTGGACCCCTTTAGAAATGGGACCTTTTGGTTTAGATGAGCAGCGTTAGGTCTTGGTGGTTGTAAGTTTCACGGTTTGGGCCCGTTTTGTAAAGTAAAAGTCCTGACCTTAGTCAAACTGAAAGGTTGCAGAACGCCACGAAGCGAGCAGCTCATGTGAGGAAATCCACCAACATACTAAACAGCTTCAAAAAGGTGTGCAAGTATCGTTTGGGTTTTATTGTGTGCTAATCAGTGTGTAATTTCAGAACCACAAAGTAGACATATGGTAAGTAAAGCCAAAACATGACCCATGAATACAGAAACAAAAAGTAATGGCTGATCGGTGTATGATAACCCTCTTTCCAATTTGAACTCCTATTTAGTCCAATTTACCGTGCAGTGTTTCCTGTCTGACTGATACCATTCTGGGAAAGTATACTTACATGTATGTATACACTGTGGTAACCTAGCACTTAAGGTACTGAACTATGGATCAGAAGGTCCAGGGTTTGAATCCCATCACTGCCAAGCTGCCACAAGACCTTTAATCCACAATTGCCTGGATAAATCGATCTGGATAAAGGCATCTGCTATAAACGATAGAAATGGAAAATCTCACAAGATATTACTCATTGTTGGGGAAAAGGCTTGCAAAAGTACTCAGCCGCGACTGCTTGGCAGTACAGAAATCGGAGTCCTGGACCTTCTGGACAATAGTGTGCATTTTAAAATGGCGTGCCACCAGATTTCCATCTAGATTAAACTTAAGGTAATCAGCACCTAACTGATAAACTGTGTCAAATATTTGGATTGGAAATGAGTTGACATAGCTAGGCAGTGTGAAGCGATGTTTATTACCTGCAGTGCTATGCTGACACGAAAGTGTCACAAAAGACTATTAACCATTAGGTGCTTGGCTGGCACAGTGTCTACCCACTAGCCCACCACCATGGTGACATGGGTTCGAGTCCTGCTTATGCCTTCCGAGTTTAGACTCACAAGTGGTGGTCGCACCTGAACGGCTCTCTACTGTAAGAGAAAGCTGGTTAGGAGCTGGAGAGCTGGTCTGAGACCACCTTAAACCTTAAATATACACACACACACACACACACACAGCTCAAAAGAAAATAAAGGAAACAGTTACATTGTGTTGTTTAAATGTTCCCTTAATTTTTAAATACACACATATGTAAACGTACACACACACACACACACACACACACGCACACACCATACTAAGCCACTGCCATCTTTTCTGGTGGCTGAAATGATTCATGTCTATGAACGGAGAAACAGAGTCAAGCAAGGTAAAGATATAAGTGTTTTAATTCTTGTTTTTTTGCAATTTTCACACCAGTATGCTGATGAGCTCGACCAATGACCTCATATTGAAAGGGGGGGGGGGGAGAAGCATTCCATGCCTGATTTGTCCAATTTAAATTTAAAACAAGGACAGGAGTTACTGCTGCTTGCCATTGAACAAATAAGCGGAGATTTATTTTTACTGACCGCGGGTGAATAGTAGAAAATTCAATGATCAAGTCGTCGGAAAGCCGTGCTGTTTGGAGAACCGTACAGAACTGTACTTTTTATAGCAGCACAAATGACTGAGGTCTTTAAGCTCGTAAGCAATATCACTACGCTGGATGCCCAAGGGTGGCCTGCCATTACGTGTTAATATCCAAATCCATACATCTGATCAGAAAACGGATCACAATGATCGAAGACATCCTTTCAGTTATTTTACAAGTAAGACATCATCTGAACAGTCTGAACAGTACAAAGCTAAACTAGTTTAACTGGCAAACAAACAGTCCATCAGCGCCCAGTCCAGCTCGGAGGAAAAACGCCTCAAAACTGACCTGATTTTGTAACCCGTCCAGGAATGTTGCTTTCCCCAAGTGATGTCCAGTCAATCTTCATGTGCTCTTAATTGCCCTTGTTCTCGATAGATGAGAAGAAGCTGTACAACAGACGCACCTCTACTTCAGAAGTAAGGTTATGGTTAATCCAGTGTCAGAGGACCGAAGCTTTAACAACACCCAGATCCAGAGAGAGAACGGGACGCAAGGCTTGTACCGCAGAGCTGTCACTTCACAAGTATCCTGTTAGAGTCCAACTGGAGAGATTCCCCTCTCTGTTCCTCTCTCTTGCTCGCACACTCATTTCCTCCCCCCTCTTTATGGCCGAATGCCTTGTGTCACCAACATGGAGGCGCCACCTAGTGGACACTTTGCCGTTTCGCCTGCTTTCTCACACACAGCCATGCTGAATTTTAGGTTTATCAATCTTAACTGTTCAGTGCTTAAGATGACGAACTAGAAGACTGTAGTCACAAGATTGAATCCCAGCTGCCAGTGATGGGTCCACGTAACAAAATGGCATTCTCAAGGAGACCTCACATGAGCAACGATTACAAATCACTGGTCTACTGCCTTTAAACATCATGAAACGATTCTAAATGATCAGTACAGTCCATGTTAATCTGTTCCTTAAACTGAACACATTGTCCACAATTACCACAATTTCCCTAATCACACCCTCAGCTATTGAAAACCCTTGTCTGAAGCAGTCGAACGAAATCACATGATTTCAGAGTTTGCTTGTGTGCTGGCTCTTCACTCGCCTGCCCAGACAAAAAAAAACAAAACGTTTTTCCCTAGTCAAAAATGTCCTTTAAGTTAGTTTGTTCAAGACCATCAAAGGCCCTTTAAAGACAGACATATAGTTACATCAGCATTCATGGTTATACTGATGATGGTTTTATATATCTGTCCATATATGTAAATATAAATAGATAGCGAGAGATAGATAAACACACACACACACACACACACACACACACACACACACACACACACACACACACACACACACACACACAC
>JAUZST010004454.1:0-16303 GCA_034779995.1 Parotocinclus haroldoi | reverse complement strand
GTGTGTGTGGCCGTGTGTGTGTGGCCGTGTGTGTGTGGCCGTGTGTGTGTGGCCGTGTGTGTGTACCCGTGTGTGTGTGCCCGTGTGTGTGTGTGTGTGTGTGTGTGTGCCCGTGCCCGTGCCCGTGTGGGGTCGGCGGGTGAGTTTAGGGTACTGTGCAATTGTAAGATTAAGAGAGATTCCCATTAGCAGAACAGTACAGGTGTATAAAAAAGACTGTGAATATCTTGCATGCTGCTATACTCAGGAAACAGGTGTCTCTCTCATACACAAACAAGGTGCAAATGTTCAGTTTTTTAAGACTTGTTTTTGTCATTGTTACAGCAGACTTCTTTTATTACTGTGTTGTCTAATTGTGTTGTTAATGTGAATACATTGATCATAGCCCCCATATCTCTGGCTATCTGGTTCAGCTATTAGTCAAATCATACGCTGCTCTTTACTCTGAGAGTAAACTTAAACACTGAGACGGGTAGCATATGGTACAGTAATACTGAAACCTGAGTAACATGGTGAAGTAAGACCAGCCACCACACAGTTGCACAGCTCAGCAGTTCAGACCCTTTATATGTGGCTCAGAAGACCTTCATTTTCCAGACGGATGCTTCTGCCAAGCAATGCTGAGATACAGTTCCTTGGAATGGAACAGATTTGAGTTAAAAAGACAGTAATGCTTACTTGGCTTTGTGTAGACCAATAATGCCTGTTTAAATGTGATTTTTATACTTAATTGTTATTGCAGGATTATAGGATTGTCCCTTTCGACTAAAATCCATTTGATGAGACTGGATCTCAGTAGCTGTGGCGAGACGTATCAGCACTGTAATAGTAAAAGTGCTTGTAGATGTTAAACTGGAAGCACAGGGACAGTTTTCTAATTTTGTTTTGTATTGTATTTTATATTCCATTTTAGTTTAGTTTGAGTTTTGATGCAGCTTTTGTATAGTAGCAAATGTATGTGTGTCTTTGTAGACGTTTGTGATTTTAGCTTCCCATGCTTTACTTTGCTCAGGAAGCTTCTGTTGCATTATAGTTTGTTTTATAGCTTAACTTAGCTTGTAACTTTTTTTTGTTTTATGGCTAACTGGTACTGATGTTCAGAAGATTGATGTGTAGATTTTGACACTTGCTGGCTTGTCAGCTGGCCTAGAAATGCAAATTGAGAAATGTTTTTTTCCCCCTCAGCATTGAGCGATTTTAAGCGGGAAGTTATTTCTTCTACGTAATCTGGAAACAAATATATCAAAATGTGTTTCATGAAGCCAAAATGTTCCGTCTTTAAGCAAGGATTGGTTGATGCCATATATGTGTATTGTTAATTATCAATACTAAGAATACTCAGAAGTATAAAAGTGAACATCCTCTTAGTCTGTTGATACCCTAATTTTGGCCAGAGGAAGTACGTTTTGCTGTTACCGTTTTCCGTTTTCTTTCTGACCACCCAGTGTGCACTCTATGTCCAGCTTGGGCCTTCTGAGTCATGTTAAACTTTTTGAGTGGTACATGTGTTGAGAAACATGGCACAGTGCTGACCTCAGAGGAAGGAGCAAAAAGACAGATGGAGACAGAACGAAAATGAGAGTAGAGATGGAAAATGTGCTTTGGCTCTGCAATTTTCTTTCTAAATGCTTTAAATAGATAATGGAAAGGAAAACGGGACCTGTGTCATGTTGGATTCTGTACTGTGTTTAAAATAAGGGGGCAGGGCTTTATCAAGAAGTGCACTCTGTGTAAAAACTTTGACAAATCTATTATGCAGATCAGGGTGATCTGCTGTGTTTACGCCAAACCGGTGACTTGTACGCAAGGGCACCCTTGTTTAGAAAACTGGAACCCCGATTGTTTGCTTAATTGCATATGATTCTTATTGAGGTTTTCAATTTGTGCGTTTATGATGTGTGTAAGCCTGCATGTCTGGTGCTGTTGCTCGGGACAGTGGAATAACCAGCACCTCAGGGGCTTGACGGAATTGGCATAATTGCTATCCATGTACATGGCTATTATTGTTCAGCTTTTACCTCGGATTCTCTTTGATGTGTTTTGTAGGATTTACTTGCTCTCTTCGGCACATCCTTTGTGAATTTTGTGCACATTTTCACCCTGGACCATATCAAGTTCATTAGATTAAACAATGGATGTGAGTGTGAGTCTGTGTTAGGAAATTTGACAACATAAATATGGTCACCGTAAACTATTTTATATCATTTTCCTTTCCTCACCAAATCACTTTAGTTTGGTATACAGAAAGAATGTAAACATTCAACTCTCCATTGCTTGAACTAAGCAATGATTAAATGATTAAATGAAAATACTCATGAATCCCCATATTGTAATGAAGCCCGAAGCTGAGGCAATACAAATAGATGCAGACCTTATAACCCTTTTGTGTTTAGATGTTGTTGCTGATGTTTAGTTCCCGTCTGCGTTTGTTATATTTCTTGTATACAGATTGGACAGAGTGGATAAGTAACCACTCATTGTTGCCGCTGTGTATCCTGAAGCCATTGCAGACGGGAGATGACACAGCAGGCAGCCTGTTTGTGCCAAGCTGTGCCAGCAGCCTCTTGCGTTGTTCTTGAACCACGTCCATTGCTCGCTTGCGTATTTAAGCGATCTGTTCATTAGCACATTACGTAAAAAGCCAAGCTGCTCCAAGACTCAAAAGTTCTGAACTCACAGATAATTCCTCAATCGTTCTTTGAATCTTTGCACAGATGGCCACAAGTTTAACTTTCATAGTTTCTTGGGCTGTGTAGTACAACTGTACATATCAGACAGAAACAGGGGGAGGGCTAATTTGTAGAGTTTGTGAAATAGGCTCTGCCATCTCACAGCAATAATGTCCCGGGCCCTTTTTGTGTGCAGTGTGCATGTCCTCCCAGTGCCTGCGTGGGTTTACTCCTCATGCTCTGGTTTCCTCCCCCTGTCCATCGTAGATTTTAATTGATTACTCTAATAGAATAGCCTTGAACTGCCGTTTACATTTTACATTTCCATTCATTTTATTTAGCAGACACCCTTATCCAGAGCAACTTACAATTCATACAGTCTTACAATCCAAGCAATTGTGGGTTAAGAGTCTTGTTCAAGGACCCAACAGTGGCAGCTTGGCAGAGGGACCTTCTGGTCCATAGTCTGTGTCTCACACCTTTGTGTATCGATGTATCCATTATATGCATTATAGCCATTGATGCTGATAGCAATGATAAATAAACCAAACACACTAAGCAAATGTGAAATATGCCACCTTCAGAATGTATGTTCCATACACAAACTTTTGTATTATTGTTTTTGTAGGGTATTATAGGGTATTACTTGTTTTATGTAGGGTCAAAAGTTATAGTGTGCATTTGGTATTACATAAATATCCTGTCTTTAGTACTAAGTAAGCTCTGACCAGTTCAAGATTGTTTCACAAATTCAGAAGCAAATGATATCTTACATTTACGGAATTTAGCAGATGCCCTTATCCAGAGCGACTTACAACTCATACAGTTTTATAATTGAAGCAATATTGGGTTAAGGACCTTGCTTAAGGACCCAACTTTGGCCATTAGGTCCGGAGTCCAGTACCATAACCGCTAGGCTAGGCTACCGCAGTTCTGAATTTCTTAATTTAGAATTTTTGATGTATTTCGCAACCGTCATCTTTTCTTAACTTACAATACTGTGTAAAAGTCCATCATTAGATTAAACACAATTGTTTTAGCAATGCTACAATGACCACATCTAAGTGTTTCTGTCTATCTTTTTTTTATTACAATACAACTGGAAAATAACAAATTTGTACGCAATATTTAAAGAATAAAAATACTTTACATTAATGATAGTAAAGGCATTCATTAAACTAGCATCAGTTACATTTGTTCTTTATTTTTCTTCACTTTAGTGTTAAAACAGACTTTTTTCAGAAAGCTTTTTTATTTCAGAAATCTGACTTGCTCTACCGTTGGCTGCATTTATAAAAAGCAGAAAAGAAATTCAGTGTTTACTTATTCAACTGTATAAATGGTGGATTTTAAGCGACCTATTGGGTTATCCTAAAAGCCTGAAGCCACAGAAGTGGTAGCTGTAATGTGAAAGGCAGTGTAGAAACTTTACATGCAGTAGAAGATCAGATATGGTTTTGGTCTGATCGCTGCTTTTCTCTGCACTTCAACGGGCTGACGAGAGAGTATGAAATCTGGATCTGCATGAACTACTATGTAATAGGATTTCTCAGTAGCGGGACTGGAAGATATTCGGATTCACAGCAGGGGAATAAAACTGAGTATTTTTTTTATTACACTGAGCATGACTAAAAGCATCCTTTAATTTCATTATAAGAATATTATGTATGCCTACCTAAGCAGGTTATGTTAATATTCCACCTTATATTAGCACTTTAGTAAACTTGTAACAGAACCAGCAAGATCTACACAATTCAGTCTCATACCTGTAGTGTAACTGTGAGTTTAATTGCATTAAATGTACTGACTCTATCTAATTGATCATTTTAAGTATTTGATTGATTAATTAAAATCACAATTACCTCAAGGTGTTTAACATCTTAAGAGTCAGATTTTGACTTGCTTCATTGTTTAAATCCAGTTTCAACACTGTTGAAAATCACATGTTCACAAGTCTGTTTCACAACGTTTGCATGATTATATGCATATGCAGATTCAAACTGACATGCGTACTTGAACAGGAAAACATTGGTTATGCAAAATAGCGGGTTTATTTACGGTCCAACACTTCTATGGGTAAAATGCAATTGAAGCAAAAAAATCCCCCAAAAAACAGTGTTTGCTGCCACGAGTAAAGGACTCGGTGCATGTGTACATATGCTCAATACTGAAACTGAAGGGTTTTCAAAATTTCTACAGCTTATGAGCACCAAAACGTAGCTTTTCACTTCTTTAGGGTTCGCTTTGTCATTTAATGTTAAATTTAGATAAAATTTTAGATTCTGGCCAGCATATTCTCCAATACTCATAAACGCAACGCATGTACTGTTTCAGAGTCACCACAAAGTGTTTGATGTCTCACACAATATCAGCACATAAGCTGGCACGTTTCCAATAATCTCGTGTGGTACGTAAAGTTGGGGTTTGTTGTAAAGATGTTCACATGTGCGAGACTTTTGTGCAGACCATTGTTTTGCGTTCAAATGAGCAGAAATGATTTTGTCCCATTAACCATTCTAAGGATCACTGAGAAGGATAGCTTGCTGGTAGAACATTTTGTGGAGTCTAAGTGAAGTAGGCAGGAAACGGCCATAATAGTGCTTTGAGCACCTTGGTTTGACGAGCTGTTTGCAAGAAGAGCTCTTGCCTGTAACGCCTTGGAAGAGACGGGTAGAATTGCTCAGAATTGTTAAGCCTGCTGCTTCACACTCACACTGTAACTGCCTCCAGTTCTGTCATGGCACAGGCCTTCATAACCAAAGGGAACCAAAGGATTCTCTGGTAATGAGAGGTCAGAGATTTAGGGGGAAAGGCTTTATTGTTGATGCTGTCATTGCTGAATGCTGTTCACACACTGGTTCATCTTAGCAGTACATTATTCACACTCCTGTGTAAGTGACACAGGGGGAGATGCATTCATTTCCAAACGTGGTCAGGGACAAAAAGACACTTCACGTGTCCATGTCAAGGCCATGTTGATTCTTCTGTCTGCATGTGTGCAGAATACTGATCAGCTCTGTATACTTAACCTGTCTGTCTGTCTTTTACAGACGAAACCTCACCAAACTCTCACTCATCTTCAGCCACATGTTGGCCGAGATCAAAGCCATCTTCCCTGAAGGCCAGTTTCAGGGAGATACCTTTCGCATCACCAAGGCTGACGCAGCTGAATTCTGGAGGAGATTTTTTTGTGAAAGGTAAGACCTGATTACATTGATTCCTTTCCTACACGTTGTATAAATGTGTGAGCGCAGTGGGATTGTGTTCCCCTTCTCTTAGGCATAACAGTGTTTTACACTGTGTGTTACACATAGTGTGTGCTGAAGGATTGTGCAAGACGTGCCCTTCGTAGTTTTAATATAGTAAAGGAAAGTATTGTGCAAATGTCTTAGACCACTATTAGATTAGATGTGACATTGCTTGAGCAACGATATAATGACCATATATAATTATTTCTCAGTCTTCCTATTACAATATATCCAGAAAATGCCGGAGATTTGTATGCAGTAAAAAAAAACTATCAAAAAACCCAGCTATAGGATACATCATTCCATTATCTTCTGCTTAATCCACATGGGGTCAGCCAGTGCCCACCCAGCAACTCTGAGCGCAAGGGCAGAAACAAGCCCAGGCGGGACGCCAAACCATCAAAGGGCACACACAAAGTCACGCACCAAGGGCCACCTTTCGAGACACCAATTAACCTAACACGCATGTCTTTGGACTGTGGGAGGAAACGGGAGTACTCGGGGTAAACCCACGCGGACACAGGGAGGACATGCAGACTCCACTTAGAAAAGACTTAGAAAAGATGCCGCTCCTCCCTGTGATTGAACCCTGGACCTTCTTGTTGTGAGGCACCGTGCTGCCCACTATAGAATACAGTGTCAAGTATTTAGTACGGCCTCCCCTTACAATTGATCTGGCAGATTCATCATAATGCCTAGTTGATACTTCTACAGTTCAAAGAAACTTGATCATTAATGGACTTTCTAGAAGGCAAGCAGTCGAGAAACCGCTTTTTTGGGAGGGGAATGGGGTGAAAAGGCTAAAATATATTGACATTTTCTCTAACTGACTAACTCGTACAAACCAGTTTTTGCACTAATTAAATATTTGTAATTTATCATTTCGTTTCCAATTTATTTTTCACTTTGGTGTTGAGTTTATGAACACTGGAATAGCTGGACTAAAACTGTTAATAATCTTGAAACAAAAAGTATAACTTGTCTAATAATAATAATAATACTAATAATAATAATGAGTAGCATCTAGCATTTTCCTGATAACAACAGCAGCGAGCTAAGATTCTTTACATATATAGTAACTGGTCTATTAAATGCAGTGTCTGATTTGACGGGATATGTGAGTTCACGATCTCCTACAGTACTGTTTTAATATGTAGTAATGCTGTATTGCATTGTTCATTATCTTGGCATATATGATAGCCTAACAGATGTAGACACTATCACTGTCTACGCACAATAACATTCATATAATAAGATTGAATATGCTAAACTGGATGATGGGATGTTTTTGTTACGAAGCAAAATGTCTGAGCCTTATAAGAGCCAGCAAATGACAACGGCTGCGTTCTTTTGATGTAGAAATGCAATATGCTGCCCTGCTGTGCACCGGTCGAGTGTGGTTAAGTTGGTCAGGCGTGCAGGAATCAAGTCTTTTTTTCAGACTTATGGCTTTTGCATACAGCTGCAGATAAAATCCATTTGCATTAACCTATTCCTGTGTTTTGTGAGTGTGAGCGGAGCTTTACGATTTAACTGCCTCCTTGTGCACTTTGCCGTGGTCTCCGTCTCCCCGTGCCTGTCTGTCTCTCTCTCTCTTGCCACTTGATAGGGATTTTCATGGCTTAAAAGTTATAAGTTATAAGACATTAATGTCAGATAGAAAGTCACCAGAAATAGTATGAATGAATAGTATAGACTATACAGTATGTTTTGTAAGTGTAGCAAAAGGGAGTAATTGGCCTAAAGAAAAGGATAGGCAGGATTTGCTTTTATAGCAGGAATTCCCTCCGTTAGCAGGAATTTCTACCTGGAGCATTTTATTTATAGGAGAAAAATACTTCAGTGTTTGCTTCTGTAGAAAACCAGTTTTGACTTTAGCAGGTAGCTATGTAATCTTACACTCACACCAGATTATTCTGAATCAGTTACAGCAGTCCTGCAGGAGTTTTTAAGCATTGTCTTCACTCACTGTGCATTTTTCAGACACATCTACCTTACCATTGCTTCACCATGTAGATGTAAAGTCAGAGACAGTAGCTCATATATTGTTGTGCGGATCGTGTTAGTCATGCTTTAATCCTTCATGACTGATTTGAGTCCAGCAGTGACAAGGTTAAAAAGCAGCACGACTCTGTCTGATCCACTCATACCAGCACAACGCACACTAACACCACCACCACCACCACCACATTAGTATCGCTACAGTACTGTGAATGATCCACCACACACTGTATGTACAACTATATGGAAATTGGAACTGATAAAATAGACAGCAAATTTGTTTACATGCACTTAATAAGCTGATGCCATGTTATCTTCAATTTTTAATATTAAACAAATCAAATTCTTCATTTTCTTGAGTACCTATTGTACTTCAGACACACAAAGTGTTTTGATAGCCGTTCAGCGGGTGCTGCGTTTAATTGCAGTGTTGCCAGATCCCTCCAGAATGAAACCCCCACATGTTCTATGTAAATAGCTCAAAAGCAAAATCTAAGATTAAGCAGACCGGGCAACTTAAATTTTGTTTTTTTCCACTAGCCACTCTGTGCGCAGACTGACAAATCCAATTTAATTTGGGTAAAGGCTATGCATGCTATGAGAAATCATATTACTGACATAAAATGTCTTAAGTAATTTGATTTCTAGATCGCAGTATACTGTATACATGACAGAAATCCGACAATGATTGGATTATTACGTGCATGGGAGATCTACCTAGTGATTAGTGAGTGTGTATGTTATTATATGAGTTAGTTGGGTTAATAATAACATAGATTCTTAATCTTAGAGGGAAGCATTCAATAAAATAGATTTATATATCTATATATATATCTAAATAAATAATAGATTTGATCTGCTGTGAGCAGAAAAAAACTGATGGATCTAAATTTGGCTACGTCTGTGTCTGAGTCACTCGTTAACTGAAAATGTAATGTTCAGGATACTTGATATAGAATCTGCTGCATGTATAAGCATCTTCTCTGTTGACAGATATTAGAGACACACACTGATACACTTCCTCTAAACAGAGCAGGAAACAATTCACACTGAAGACCAAATACTGTTCATTATTTAAATCAAATCAATAACAAGGTGCAATTGTAAAAATATCAAGAGTTAAAATACTCAGAAGAATTGCCATGTAATTAGCAGCTGATTTATGATTTACAACATTAGCAGGAAAGCAGGAGATGGAGAGAGGTTTCTGTGAATTATGTTTATTTTCTTGTTTTTTTTCCCCACTTTATTCCGGTTGGGGTTGTGGTGGGATCCGGAGTCTATCCTGGAATTCTTTGTGCACAGACGACAGTATAACTTTCATGGAGTGCCAGTCCATCACTCAGGGCTTGAAATGTTTTCCATTTCCAAGAGTTTAGTATCTATATATCTGTATGTACAAACACTCACTGGCCACTTTATTGTGTACACTTTGCTACTACCAGTTTACTCTACTGTCTTAAGTCTTTGTGGCATAGATTCGACAAGGTGCAGGTATTACTCAGAGATTTAAGTCAATTTTAACATGGTAGCATCACACACACAGTTGCTGCAGATTTGTCGGCTGTACACCCAGGATGTAAATCTTCCGTTGGCAAAAAAGGGCCAAAATTGTTTGAAGAAAATATCCCCCACATCATTATATAACCACCAGCAGCCTAAACCATTGATACAAGGCAGGATGGATCCATGCTTTCATACTGACTCTACCATCCAAATGTCACAGCAGAAATAGAGACTTATGAGACCAGCCTCTAAAATGGTATATATGTTTGAGGGAATTAATAATTACATTACTTAAAATTAAAGTCAATGTTTATGTTGCATCCTTCTGTGGGATTACTGGATGGTTGTAAAATAGAAATCCCTTTTGTTATCTGAGTCATGTGAATATAACGTTTTCCTGCTATCCGATTACTCAAGTCTATAGAGTAATGTGTGGGTTTACTTCGGGTACTCCCGTTTTCTCAAAGACATGCTTGTTAGGCTTAATGAATTAGCACCCTGTCTAGGATGGGTAGCACTGTAGCACAGCAAGAAGGTCCTGGGTTCAATCCCCATATGAAGAGGTCTGTGTCCTTTCCGTGTGGAGTTTGCATGTTCTCCCTGTGTCTGTGTGTGTTTTTATTTAACCACTCTGGTTTCCTCAAAGACATGCATGTTAGGATAAATGGGTTAGCACCCTGTCTAGGGTTGTTCCTGCTTTGTTGCCTGTACCTCCAGTTAGGCTTCGGCTCTCCCAATGCCCTGTCAAAGACCAAGCGGATCAGAAAGTGAGAGTGTAAATATGTGAGGTTATTTAGTGTTTCTTCTTAAAGCTGCCAAAGAGTCAGTGTGTGTTATGTAATGTGGCTAATTAAGAATAAAGAATAAAAATAAAGTGATGATTCTAGCACTTGTTAGATGTTGAAAATAACAATGATGCCATTGTACAACGTAAAGATATTGCAGTCGTGGTCTAAGGCACACTGGCTTTAAACTTGGGTTTTTCTTCCACCTGTTCGAAAGAGACCAGTTCTCTCGTCTTCTGTTTGTGCCACTTCCATTTACATTTACATTTATGGCATTTAGCAGACTCCCTTATCCAGAGCAACTTACAACTGATGCAATCTTACAATTCAATCAATCGTGGGTTAAGGACCCAACTGTGGCAGCTTTCGCAGAGGTGAGATTTGAACCCTGGGTCCAGTACCTTAACCGCTAGGACATCGCAGTCCCATGGCACTTGTATAAGCAACTAATATTATTAGGCTGATCTTTTGTAGTTACTTTTCCAATCCTACTATATAATTTCGTCTCGGCCTGCTATTTTATTACCTTTTTGTGGCTTTGTCTGTCTGCTTGTGTGGACGGCTCCAGCCTGGCTCCACCCTTCACCTGTTTAATAATTGTCTGTGACAGCTGTTTGTGTCCTTTGCACAGTGACCCATTCATTAAATTACTCCTTCTAATAAAGGGTACGGCTGCTTTCATCAGTCTGATTAAAGACTCCATCTTCAAATTCCCTGCCCTTAGACATACACAAACAGCAGTCTCTCCTTCTCTCAGTGACACACTGTTCGTCTTGTTCTCCTGCTGCTTTTTGTTACCTGTTTTTACAACGGTTACAACTATTTTCTCACTCACTCTTTCACTTGCTTCACCTATTGTAATTCCCATTGTAATGTCTCTCCAAGCTCCTCTCACTTCTCAACTCCACAGGCAGACAACAGGAGGGCTAGCAATCGAACTGATGTACTGAGACTGATGACTGTGAATTTTAGTTGTATAGAGTTTATTATTATTATTATGAGGCTGCACTCAGGCTGATGTAGGTTCTATACATATATGACTTTATGAAAACCAGTTTGTATTCTTTCTGTTTTCTAATACTGTGGCCTTAAATTCAGAATGATTTGCCCCTATATAATCAATCCCCCACCTCCTTGTTTAAAATGTTCAGCTTCATACAATGTTACATTTACTGAACCAATTATCTGTTTTCAAGCAACAATATGAAACTAGCAGTTTAGTTATCTAAAGTCCTAACAGACAAACGTGTGCTCTGTCTTAAATGTAGGTCAAACCATTAGAGTGGTTTGACCGATACCTAGCCACCCCCACTAGTATGTATGGCTGTCCAAATAAAATCTGCATTTCAACATTCATCAAAATAAATGAGAGAAAAAAATGTACATTCAGAATTGTAAAAAAAATCCCTATTTTAATGTCAAATGCTTTGCTATCTATTCCAGAGTTGACTGCATAATTACGTACCAGTGCGTCAATCACTTCTATTTCCAAGTTGGAAAATGTTTAAAAAATGTTAGAAAAATCTTTTTTTTGTCAATTAGCTACGTAATTCACTCACTAGGGTCCACATGCAGTCTATTGATATTGGTGACTTCTGATTCTGAAACGGTTTCAAAAACGCCTGTTTGGACAATGCCAAGCCACGTTTTGCATGTGTTACAATAGTGTGGCTTTGTAGTAAAAGAGTGAGGGTTCTAGACTGGCCTGCCTGCAGTCCAGACCTGTCCCTCACTGAAAATGTGTGGCATATTATGAATCGCAAAATAGGACAACGGAGACTCTGGACTGATGAGCATCTGAAGTTGTACATCAAGCAAGAATGGGAAAAATTCTACCTTGAAAGCTTGAACTATTAGTGTCCTCAGCTCCCAAACACTTATTGAGTGTTGCTAAAAGCAAAGATGATGTAACACAGTGGTAAACATACTCCCATCCCAATTCTTTTGGAACGTGTTGCAGGCATCAAATTTAAAGTGAGTGAATATATACAAAAACAATACAGTTTATCCGTTTGAACATGACACGACTTGTCTATGTAGTGATTCAGATGTAGATATTCAATTGAATATGGGTTGAAAAGGATTTGGAAATCATCGTATTCTGTTTAAAATTTTTACACAACTTCTTAACTTCATTGAGGTTGTAGGAAATAATGAGTTTAAAGAAATATTTACTGCTTTTATAGCCACTGTTTGATAGGTGAAATAATAGATTTTTATGCAAAGCTTAAATTGTCTATCGCTGCACTGACGGTCAAGTAAGTTTGTACAGATTTGAGCATTTATAGTTTGGTGGGACTTGATACGGTGTTACCTCGCCGTTTCGCGGTTCACCTTTCGAGGACTCGGTGCATCGTGGGTTATCCTGAATTTTTGCTGTTTCATGGGTTTTTGTGGAACTTTAACATAAAAAAATCACAATATTTATAAAAATCTGAATTCTAAAAATAAAGTAATGTTATATTTTATAAATATTACAGTTTACAGTAAATGGCTATTTACTCAGCGGATGAATACTCACCAAAAACGAGAAGTAACACTAGAGCATCGGCTGCCTGAGTCACTACTTGCTGACATAACAAGTTTTTATCTGCGGTTTTGTGTTCGCTGTTTCGTTGAAAGTTTCATTATAGACCAAATTCATTCAAGCCCTACGATTCCACCCAAACGTTCTGCAAGTTCTACGGCTAAAATGGTGTATAAATACTTAAATAAATATAGCGTCCCTACTTCGCGGATTTACGTTTATCGTGGGTGGTCCTGGAACGTAAACCCCTGCCATTAAACGAGGGAACACTGTATTCCACTGAGTGCATTCACATATATAATTTTTTAATACGGTAATTACAGAAAATCAGATTTTGACAATAGTCTGATCATTGAGATTACATGCACTTGAGAAACCCCTGGGTTTCATCTCACGAAGGGCTGTAATGTAAAATTCCAAAGTTAGTAATGAAATTCTTTATTTCCTCGATCACATACTTTGTGTCAGAGTTTCCTCTGAAGAGTTTTGTAGCCATTTTAGAGACACTGCATTTAGGCTATCTTTACACAGCAGGCCAATCACGATATCTTTCAGATGTGACCTATATCAGACATTTGTCTGAAGGGTTCATGCTCTGAAAATGACGTGCATATGCAGAAGAGCAACACTTCACATTACCCACTCGTCCAGAAGAAAACAATCAAAATGCAGAAGTAACTTCTTTAATGCTTATGTTAAAAAGGACATGTTATTTGGCTATGACCACTTCTTTGATTTACGTCCTTTGTTTCTTTAAACTTCAGATTTGAGCTTTTAATTTTCCTTTGAGGCTACAGCCATGTCCTCTGGTGACTGTTTGGCCATTTCTTTATGGAGCAGTTGTGATGTGTGCCTTCTAATCTTGTTGCACCTAGACATCACCACACATTTATGATTTCTGTGGCTTCTTTCCCGCCATTGAAAACATTCCTTTCTGCTGCCATTTTCCCTTCTTTTTAGAGCACATTTATGACGAATGACAGGTTGGAATGCTGTAAAAGTCCCACGAATTCTAATCTCAGCATTCACAATTCAGATGGGGTCACGTTCTTGCGTGATGTACCACATATGAAAGTGGCTAAGGTCGAATTTGAATAAATCAGATTTGCACCACTTCGGCCTGGTAATGTGAATGTTGCATTAATTCCAGGGTTGCCAGACCCCATGTGAGAAACGGGTATCTATGGTCTATGGAAACAAGCCAAAAGAAAGCAAAAGTGCCTAGAGTAACTGGACCTGGCAACCGTGTTTGATTCTGCCAGCCACTTCTGGGAGTCACTTTATCCAATTATGTATGAGTGCGTGCCAAGACTAAGAAAATTGATTGACATCATAGTTGTTCTCGTATGCTGTTCAAGTGGTCATTTGGTCACGTAATCATAGAAATATGATTATGATCAGATTATTAAGTGTTTATAAACACCGTGAGCCAAAGTGGTGAAATCCAGGGCCCATTCTTCCTCGAAAACAACACGACAGGAAGAACTAGCCTTTGAAATGAACAGAACAAGCTCCACCCTCAACAATGCAAAACGCTGGTGCAACAGATCATGGGAAATGTACGTAACATAATATTAGGATTATATAGGATATAGGTTATGCTCCAGAATCTCCATTGTGACCCTGGCCAGGAAAAGTAGGGCCAAATCGAGCCACTTTGCTTGAATATACTCCAATAGAATAGTTGGATTTTGAGGGTATTTGGGAGTCTGTTAGGTTGCTTAGCTTAGCTTAGCAAACCAAGGTTTTTGCTAAGGGGCCATAAACCAAAGAAATGCTACTGTGTACCTTTCCCGCTCCCTCTGCCTCCTTTTTGCAGACCTGGCGCATTCATCTGTGGGAAGTAGCAAGAGCTGGACCTAACATCAGCATTTGCAGCTCCTTTTACTATTTCTGCTGACTTTTTATTCTATCAGCTCAAAAGCTCATAGATCCGTCATCTGTCTCATGCGTGTTATATGCTGAACCCAAGCGGTTCAGCGTTAAGTCTGGTGATCAGTGCTAATGACAGGCTACTGCTCATGTGCTTGGGGAACAAGTTTTTTTGTGATCACCAGCTAGTTAAACAAGTTAAACCTTGTAAAACAGACCAGAATATTATCAGAGCTTAATTTGGCTAATGTTTTCACTTTATTTTTCAATACAGCTCTCTTGACTTCAATTTAGTTTTATCTTAGCACTTAACAAACTGAAAATACTGAAAGTGGTATGAAGACTTTCCAAATGGATTGTAGCTACACACTTTATTTGGGATCACTTTCTATTTTCTGTCCTTTGCCAGTCACTTAAAAGAATGCTGATAAATGATCTAGATTAGCTGGTCGTAGTTCATTTGAGTTGTAAACGATGAACCAATCAAAACTCGGGGCTTTCTAATTCTATTCGGCTGTTCTGTTCTTCTGTAATGTGCATGTATGTATAGAGAAAATAACAGTTGTTCAATATGTGTGTTTGCTCCAGGACAATAGTGCCATGGAAACTGTTTCGTCAGTGCCTTCATGACGTCCATCCCATCAGCTCAGGCCTGGAGGCCATGGCCCTCAAATCCACCATTGACCTCACCTGCAACGACTACATCTCCGTGTTTGAGTTTGACATTTTCACACGCCTCTTCCAGGTACTCTTTCCTGCTGTTATACTTACTTTTCTAGTTGGGCATATTTCATATCATAGCTAGATGTCATAGAGCAGATCATATCTCTGTAATATTTAAATGTCATGTAAAATGTCAGAGGCTCATCAGAGTTGCATCCACACTAAAAGTGAAACTAAGGGATCCCCTCCTTCTGCTCTGTTATTGTCTTTCTTTTTGTCGTCTTACTTTCTTTTCCTCTTTTGTGTGGGTGAATTACTAAATCGGCTCTCTCTTGCGTGAAACGCAGGTAGAATAAAACCTGAAAACATCATAACAGGCTCATAAATAATGATCAGCACGCACCCCGTAGGGGTCACATTATGACTCAATCACCACACAACTGCTCCATGCAGGATGATGGAAAGTAAAACACTAATACCAGGGAGCCCCTTTTGTGGTGTCCCTCACCTACACTCTCACTGTCACTCTCAACAAGTGGGCGGATTTCAGAGGAATCCCTTTGTTAAATCACATTTACCATAGAATCAGGTGTGGTAATAAGGGACGGCTCAGCACCTGTTAGTACGTCAATTCCAGGATGTGGTGGGTTAGGTTGTCTATGTGGTAACGGATTGTTCTTGTCAGAGTATTGCTGCTCATGCTGGTGTTTTTCTGTAAATGGAAATTGCAGAGCGCAACAAGAGTGTTTGTGCGTGCATTTGTGTGATGCGCTAATGACTTCTATGTGCTGTCATATTCCAAAGGGGGTGGTGTGAGGGGGGCTATGTGCATGATTATCTCTCCTTTTAGCCCCCAAGTGAATCTGCTTTTCTTTACATGGCCTTGAGCTCTGTCCAAAATGTATTGTCTATTTAGCGTCACTGGATTTGATTTTAATGCAACAAGCTATAGTCATATTACATTACATTGCATTTGGCAGACGCTTTTATCCAAAGCGACTTACAATAGTTAAGTACAAAATAATAATAAGT
>JAUZST010004453.1:0-16303 GCA_034779995.1 Parotocinclus haroldoi | reverse complement strand
TTATATATATATAGATATATATATATATATATATATATATATATATATATATATATCATATTGGATTGAAACTTATATTCGCCAATCCATAATATTTTTTTCAACTGAAAGTCGAAGAGGTCTTTCCTAAAAGATCATCATTCCTGATCTATCTTCTTTGGACTGCACAAACTTTAGCCAGATATTGCTATTGCTCAAGTGTGTAAGGGGAGGTCACAATAAATATTTGTAGCCTATTGAAGTATTTTCTCATTTTATTTAAGAACTGCATACAAATGTCTTGTTTTGTCTGCATATATTAATAGTCTGAGTAATAATACATTTAACATTTACATTGCTAACACAATGGTATATATAATGTAATGGTGGTCTAAGACTTTTGCACAGTACTATAATTAGTAGTATACTTTCTTAATATGTCATATTGAAATAATCAGATAAAGAATGTAATGCTATACATATTATTTTAAAATGAATAAGTGTTGATTCTTATTGGTCTAATTTGTTAGTGGACTGTTGCAGAAGTCATGACAATGCCTACTGGCTGAGATGGGCATAACAAGCAGACATGATTGGCTGGGTTTAAGAAAAATTAGGACAATTGGTGGGTCATCCCCCAGCGCGTGGGCGTCACAGGGTGAGTAAAAAGATACAGGATACCCTCTTTCTCTATTTCAGAAACATAAGGGAAAATGAAATATCTGCATACCCCAGCAAGTAATGGGTGAGGGGGCCTATTGTTTAGGCTATACCCAGAACATGGACACCATTTTGAAATCTGCCATATTGGATTTAGGGCAAGTTTTTCCAATAGAAAAGTGGTCCAATGTAGCATATCAAAGTAGACCAGAATAGTGTCAGAAGACGAGTGCCTCAATCAGATCTGCATAAAAATTTATCAACAAAGACAAATAATGACAAACTGTGACTACGGACGACAAGCCCACGGCGCAGCATATAGCGTGCCCTGTGTCTTTTGTCTCACCCTGTATAGATTTTTGATAAGCACTCATATCAGAGCTTTGGTGTAGTGTAATACAAAGCAAACCAACTTTACAGGCTTCTATTGCAAGTTACTATATTTTTGAGCACAAAGACGCATATTCAATGCAAAATATACATACATAAATACATACATATCTCTAGCTACAATTGTTACTGGTTACTGGATTTTTCTATGTGTACAGACATTTAAAAATATTATAAAATCAATTCTGTAAAATGTTTAAGTCAGAATTAAGCTCTACAAAATAAACCTTAACCTATAAATAAACCTTAAACACTAAGCTATAACTGCCCTTTATTCATTTTTGCAAATTCTAAGATTTCCATGTGTTTGCAAAAATCAAGACAGTAATGCATGTAAATGCTTTAGAATACCTAACTCAGCAGATGACTTACAATGCTTTTAATCTTCTTTACCACACAGATTGTTTGTTTTATCTGTATGCCAGAAACACAAGGTCTGGGGTGTGTCAGCCACATAAACCACATTTTGTTTCTAGTGTCTTTCAGACACAAATCCACAAATCCAATATCTTTACGGATTCCTGTTTTTTTTCTTTAGAATAATCAAATCTTCACGTAATGTCTTTTAATACTGGCCACTCTATCCAGTGCTTTTAAAAAACAGAATATGGAAAATGTGGAGTTCTATCAACCTACAAACACACATATGTAGAAGTACTACTAAAACAAAATAAATATCCCCTAATGAAATATCCCCTAACTTTTGTGAGCAGTGTATATAGTTACCACAGAGCTCTCTATCGAGTCTTAAGCTGCACATACAATACACCAATATATTCTGAAAATATTTTGTAAAGGCTCTCTTTTTAGGAGAGTATTGTTGCAGAGTTGTCAGTGTGTTTTGGCAGTCTTGGGTGACCATACACTCTACTGAACAGTCATTCTCCTCTCACTCTCTGTAAAGTGGCACTCGCGTCCAGTTTGACTTAAGTCTGTTCACCCCCATGAATGTCACTTGCTAAATCAATCATGATAATTGAGTTTGCATCTTATCTGAGTAATAAAACAACTTTCTTTGGCTTTGCAGTTGCTTTTCTGATTACCTCGTGTAATAAAATAAAGTCATGTGTTTCTTTTTTCAATAGCTTTTTAAATGAAATATTATGAAGAGTATAATAAAGTAAGATATACTTGATATATGATTACACAAAAGCATAAGCATTTACCATATCTGCATTATCTGCATTCCAAAATTGTTTAATGTGAGGCCAAAATAAAGTATGGTAGAACAGAAGCCAACACTGGATACAGCCTAATAAATTAAATACTATACTACAGGCTTCCTAATGCTCCATTAGACTCTGCATTTTTAGAGCTATAAAGCTATTAAAATAAACTGGACTTGCAGCCTGCAGAAAGACAAAATGTTTCAGTAAATGTGAAGTGTTTCTGGTAAATAACAGGTATCAGGGTATCTCCCTTTAAAACAGTCATTCTCACCATTCAAAACACCTGTCCTAAATGTAACATAACTCGCAGTGGGCTACAGCACGGCATAGACTTTGAAACTGCCATCTGGCCTGATTGAGAGACCTCCGGCTATGAGCTGTCTCCTGTCATATGGCAGAGTCAGTGATCTGTGTCCACTACGGTACAGTGCACAGAGACTCAAGTGTTGGAGACTGGAGACTGGGTTAGGCAGGGGAACCTGATTCTCAAAGCCTGGATCATCACAGCGGACACCCAGAGAGCAGGAATTTACAATAAAGTCTCTCAGAACACACACGCAATGGGGACTGGAGGAAGTAGTGGTTAGTAGTGGTAGAGTCTGAGGGAGCTTTTTATAACTCAGTTAACATATTTGAGGTGTTAAAAATAATGAGGATGATGAACATGAACAATGAAGCCTTTCAGCACACATACGTGATTCAAATATGACCTACAGAGAGAAAAGGGGACATTGTAGTCGTAATGCAGGTGTTCAGGAGTAAAGGTGCAGAGTAGAGGAGAAGTACAGGAGTAAAAATGAAAAAGTGCACACCAGTGAGAAAAAGAAGGGGAAACTCAAGGGATGTACTTATATGTGAAGGTAGAGAAGCTTTAATTGGACCCCCATCTCACTGTTCAGGGTAGATAAAGAAGTACATTCTCTTGGTGCAAGGTCAGCCCGACCCCCACCACCACTATACACACACTCAGGAATCCACATAATACCTAAGAACAGGGTCATAGATTATTTCTGGAGATATGAAATTCAGTAGAGCCATCTTCCTAATGAAGTCACTTTTCTGATTATGTGGTTTGACAAAACCACCCTTTCACACCCTGACCTTATACACTACTGAAAATGAACTGGGAGTTCTCCCAGTGATATTTTTATATAATTGTACCTTTGATGAACATGTGCTTAATGTATGTTTATAAAGTCTCAATTGTCATCTCTAGGCTGGACAGGACCCACTGGTTGATTAAGTACAGCATCAGGGTTAAATTCAGCCAGATTTGACCCCTATCGTTTGCAGGAGTCTGACGCCAGTTTTCATCTGCTGCACATCTGGCCACAATGTGTAGTGTTGATCAGAATAACCGACCACAGTGGGAGCTGTCAAAGTACCTAGCATGACACTGTTCCTGCTTCAATCCTCAATCGTACTATACAGTCATATTTTCCTCTTCTTTCCATTTAGCGAACATATGATGATGGTTCCCTGCTGGGAAAGCTGAGCAGCTATAGGCAGAGTCGCCATGAACCATAGGGGATGGGTTGCACAGACGGACTTTACCAAATGCACACACTGAAGACCAGATGTGCATAAGTGAGAATGCATACCGCAAAACGGAAACCAAATGGAACCGGCCCCAATATGACCTCACAATACTTCTGACGTTAACATTCCGTTTACTGTGGTTAATCACGCAAATTGCACCTGGGACCACCTACTAATTGTGCTTTACATGAATTGCAGGCTTTAAAAGCTGCTAAATTTATGGTAATGGATAACCACAAAGCTGTCAAAAAACAGGGTCTATTAAAGAGCATTTTTGTACTGAATGATTTGATATGTCAGAGCAAGTGAATGATGTAGAAGACACTGGCACAGCTGATATGCTATTTCCAAGACTATACATAGATGTATACTGCATCGGGTTGGGAGTAAAGAAAACAAAAATAGATAGAGCAACAATGTTGCGGTACTTATTTTTGTGATATACTACATCAATTTTCAGCTATGGGTCTCTGTATTGTCATATTGACCTGTATCTTTATGTAACCTAGCATGTTGTCCTCTGTATTTGTATTAGCCTTGCCTGTTAGCCTCTTTTTATTTGTCTTAGCCTAGCCTGTTAACCTCTGTTTGTTTATACTCCCCTAGCCTGTCAAACTCTGGTTGTTCCCACCCAGGACCATACCTTGTCTATATTTTGTCTCTGTATCCACCATTTTGTCTAAGAAAATCACACACATTTGCATTTATGTCCATCATCCTTGTCCCTATCTGCAAGCATGACAATTGCTCTGTTTTTAATCTACATAATTTATCCTGGATATACATGCAAAAAAACAGGTAAAATACTAACATATATAGATAACTGGGTGATGCAGCAGTCTAATACACTAGCCCAATCCCTGTGATGAGATGGGTTTCAGATCCAGAGGGGCATACCGACTGGGTTGGGTAGCACACAGCGTTAGACTGTGCCTGAAGATGAGAATGTCAGTTTCCCACCATTAAAGGGATAATGTGAAAAATATGTAAATAAAATAAGCTATGATTTAAAAAGAGAACAACAAGAGAACTAAGGCAACTCCTTGAAAAGTTGTAGACCATTCTTCACCTTTCATTTTGGGCTACTCTTGTTTCTTCAGCATTTTACCAATGAATCTTTAGAAAAGGGGTCTGGTTTTCTAACACACAGCAGAAGCTATTTTAGAATTCTACGCCCGATTGGTAAAAAAAAAAAATCTTTCCCTTGCTGAATGTTTGCATTCACTCTAAACCCTAATGTTTGAAAAGTTTGCTCTAACTGTATTTAATAATTCCTGTAAAGAAATGACAATAAATGGATGATAAGGATTTAAATCTAGGCAATAAGAGAGGCCCAACTTTGCTAATGACAAAGGAAAAGAGATTAATGTGACACAGCTGGGAAAGAGAATTGGTGGGGGGTGGAAAGCAGAGGTTCAGCAGGGTTAGTGATAGTACTTTAGGTTTCACCCAGTACCTTTCAGTGTATGTATCACAATTTAACATGATTAAAACTGATAATGTAGATTAGTATAAACATATTCCCTCACTAGCACAAACATCAGAATCCCTGCACTGAAATCCTCTAATATCCTTTTATACTATATAATTCCATATGTGTACAATATCTAAATCTCTGGCCTTTCAAGGTGCACATTTTCACCAGATGCCAGATTCAAATCAGTTCTATTAAAATTTATTATATATAACAGACCGAAAACCCCTGTTGAGCAAGACTGTGGGAAATAAAAAAAAACTCTCTTACAGTCAGAAACTCCCTTACACTATTTCATTTTGAAATATCCGCTAACTTTTGTGAACAGTATAAAACTAAAGTTATTTAGTCCAGTCTTTGATATTGTCCATATGGAGTTCTTGACATTTCCGTCACATCTTGCAGGAACAACATTGTTGGCACGGAAGTCTCTTGCAGCATTTGATTATCAGTTAATCAAAAACCTGAGTAAATAAATGTTTTTAATTTTGACTTTGAGACCCCCGAGTCCCAAAAAGGAAGATTATTCCAAAGTTGTGGAGAGTTGGACATTTTAGTGATTGAGCTGGATGGGTAATCCTGGAAGCGATGTGGCAAGATGCTGTGGTGGTGATCTATGAGCATTAAAAAATGGTAAGCATGGCAATAACAATGGTGGCTAGGCTAATAGCGATCATATGCAGTAGACAAACGCAAACAGAAAACACAAAACAAAAGGCAACAAAGTCACCGGATCGGATATGTCACCGGGAAAAACACAGGCACACTAGAAGTGCGCAAAACAATAAAGTAGTATTACAGTTCAATGCAGTCCTTCATAGGTTTTACCCCTAATAGCCTCATCCTAAGGTTGGCTCTCGGCAACCTTGTCAGGGTGTGCCCTCTGAAAGGGCTCAGTGAGAGCCGGGTCCAGGATGGCTGATATAGGGATCCAACATGGCTAATCCAGGCTATAGCCCTTCCAGTTGACTAGGTATTGGAGACTACGCCTCCTGCGTCTCATGTCCAGGAGATGGATGATGGTATATGCGGGTTGGTCATCAATAATTTGGAATGAGGGGGTGAGATCAGAGACGGTCACAAGCTTGATCAGGGAGATATGGAAGTTGGGTGGATCTTCATGTTCTGGGAGAGCTTGAGGTGCATAACAGTAGGACTAATGACCCTTGACTGTAATGAAAATTTTGTACGGCGAATGTGGAACCTCGTATGATGAAGTAAGGGCCGAGCTTCCTTAACTCGACATTGAAGGAAACGTTTTAGGTCAAAATTGAAACTGACTGTTCGGGCGTGTAAGTAGGGTGGCAATTGATCCGTGGTCCAGGATTGCATCTTGAGCAGCTGGTCATGAGCTGCTTTCCACACGCTCCTGCAGTGGCGTATGTTACCCTGAACAGACAAGTCGGACGGGAACAAGGGCAGTTGGTAGCCCAAGGAGGCTTGTAAGGGACAAGTCTGTGGCAGAGGAGACTAAGGTGTTGTGCTTATATTTGACCCAGTTCAAGTTCCATGTGTGCTGTCTCCTGGTGACAATGAGAGGTCCTGGTTAGAGTGCTTGGCCTGTTGGTCTGAAGGCCTGCCATACTTGCGAAGTAAACTGGGGACCCTGTCGGAAAATATATACAGAGGGATGCTGTGGATCCTGAACACACTGTCGCTGAGGAAGGTCACTGAGACGGTGGGGAGTTTGGTAAGGGGAATGAGGTGGATCACCTTAGAGAAACGGTCGACCACCATGGTGATAACAGTCATGCCACTGGCATCCGGAAGTCCTGTAACAATGTCCACCGCAATGTGCCACCATGGTCTGCCTGGGATGGGTTGGGATTGCAGGAGGCCGGCTGCAGCTTCACGGTAGACTTTGGTGCTCGCACAGGGGAGGCAGGTTGAGACAAACTCCCTGGTGTCAGATTCTAGGGTAGCCCGTCTGAAGTGTTGCTTAATGAGTTCCAAGGTCCTGCTTGAGCCGTGGACCCACTGGAGGACTGTGAAGATGGCAGCCTTAGGATGAAGATCCAAACTGGGGGTGTTGAGATGGGGATGGGGTAAGTGCCTCTGGGCCTCCTCAATGGCTTTCCGGACCTCCCAGGTTAAAATGGGTACGATATGTTTGGGGGATGGGACAGGTTCATCCATGTTGGGGCAGCGAAGTCTGACAAATGGCGAGAGATGGTTAAAACTGAACAGGCTGAAAAACAGGGTTCACATTGCCTGCCTGGGGTTCAGCCTTTTTTCAACTGGATATATGCCAGTGGTCGGTCCATGATCTGAAGGGCTTCGGGGTGCCCTTCAGTCAGTGTCAGTACTCTTCCAGGGTCAGCTTCACTGATAAAGGCTTGCGGTTCCCAATGTCGTAGTTCGCCTCAGCGGGGGACAACAGGTGCTAAAAGAAGGTGCATGGGTGAAGTCGGACTTCGGGTCTGGACCTTTGGAATTAGACAGTCCACTTCCATGATGAACTAGATTGGCGTTTCAGGTTGCACCAAGACTGGGCCAGAGGCTAACAGTTCCTTCAGACACATGAAGGCCCTTTCAGCTTCTGCAGACCAGGAGAAGCTATCTTGCTATATCCTGGGATGAGCCTCCTGTAGAATCTGGCGAACCCCAGAAAGCGCTGCAGGTCCTTGCGGTTAGAGAGACCTGGCCACACTACTACTTCTCGCACCTTCTTTGGGTCAGTCCGAATCTTGGCTGGCTTGATGATGTTGCTCTGGGACATCATCGTGTTTTTGTGGAACTCACATTTCACCGCTTTCACAAAAAGGTGGTTTTCAAGGAGATGAGAGAACATCTATCACAGGTGAACTGCTGCTGGTAGACAAAGACAAACCTGTTCAGGAAGTCCTGAAACACGTCGTTTGCCAAGGCCTGGAGGACAGTGAGCGCATTAGTGAGTCCAAACGGCATGACCAGATACTCAAAGTGTCCCACGGGCATATTGAATGTATTCCAGTCATCGCCCTCCTGAATATGCACCAGGTGTAGGAAACAGGGAACATGTTCCAGGAAACATCATAGGAAACAACTACAATCCGAAATCAGAAAAAGCTAGGACAGTATGGAAAACACATCTAAAAACACCTTTATTTCACTGCAGAAAATATGACAATGAGGTATTTTATGTTTTGACCTCTCGACTAATTTATTTAGTGAAGCATTTAGTGAAGCACTTTGTAATGCTGCCATACTTTTTCGCCACACTTCAAATACGTTTTGACACATAAGATACCAAGTGATTTACTGTTTCAGGTGATATTTTCTTCCAGTCTTCCTGCAGACACGGTCCAACATCATCATTGTTGCATTTTCCATTTCAAAATTCTCCACACATTGGGCAGAGGTCAGAACTGCAGGTAGGCCAGTCCAGTACCTGCTCTAAGATCCAAGTGTACATTCCTGCATTAATGCTGTCATCACAGAAGTATAAATGACCTTTACCAAAGACACTGACACAACCCCATACCATGACAGAACCAGACATTTGGACTTGTTGCTGACAGCCTGTATGGTAGTTTTTGTCTGGAGCACATTGCATTTTCTTCCAAAAAAGACCTAGAATACTGATTAATCTGACCACAAAAGACGTTTCAACTGTGTGACAGTGTGATTGATTGTGTGTCCATCCTAGATGCCTCTGAGCCCAAAGAAGTCAACACTGTTTCTGGACACAGTTAATATGATACTTCTTTTTTGCACAGAACTGATTTAAGTGTTTTTTTTTTAATGTAGCTCTGCATTGTGATGCTTGATAAAGGTTTCCCAAAGTAATTCCTTGCCCTTGTGTGTATATCGGTTATTGATGAATGATGGATGCAGTGCCATTTGAGAAACGTTGTTCTTAAACATTTCAATTATTTTCTCATGCATTTGTTGAGAAACTGGAGATCTTCTGACCATCTTTGCAAATGGTCTTGTGGATACTGCTTTTGTACCAAATCATAATTATAATCACCTGTTGACATCACCTGTCTGAAATCACATAATTATTCAGTTTTGTATTGTTATAACCAGATGGCTTAATTTGTTGGCTGTACTATTTTGGTCTTAGATCTTGTTTAAGATCATCACTCTCAATATGGACCTGTTTTGTATGACTTTTAATTTTATGATTGTCAGGACAGCGTAGCGTTTGATGTTGTCCAGCCAGCATGTGCATTTTCTGCCTCTTCTTCCTTTGGTGCTGACAATTCCAAGCATGATGTTTTTCAAATAACAAGGCCACAGTTTGACAGGTTCTGCGTCATTATCATGCTCGCTGAAATAGTACAGAACTACTTGATTTGCAACTCATGCATTATCAGCTACAGCTGCCTCCAACATCACAGTTTAAATGCATCAACTTTTCATCAGTGTCTGCAGTCTTCAGTGTCGAGGTCTCCTGCCATATGTCCACTATTGGGGGGAATAAAATAATTACAATGTAGTTAATGCAGTTGTTATAATACTGTTAATACTGCAGATATTACTGGTTTTACATTCTCCATATTATTCGATCATATTCTCTCATCTTTTAAAATAATTTCCTTTTAATACTTTTACTTGGCCTCTGTATATTTTACCCAGAATTGTAACATACATAATACATTTAGATCCAAGTTGGTTGTGGTCCATTTTGAGTTTTGGTCACCCCAGGATTTCTCAACTGGGGCTGTTGTCCTAGATATTTGCAATGAGGCTATGAGGCTTTTGATAAATCTGATTTTGGCTTGATGATTTCTCCAGGTATTCTTACTATACCTGGTGCTATTCATCTGGCTAATTTCACTGCCCAAACAACTTCTTCCTCTAAGATGTCAGACACCAAGTCAGGAGTATGTACGCTTTATTGATCAACCGTTTTAAGTGGGTTTACCCAGATACAGATATGTCAAGAATATGATGTTCTCAAGAACGGTAGTCTGAAGTCTTAAAGTTCTGAAAACTATCAAACCCCCAGGGTGGGGTATGTTTGTGAGCAGAATGTCCACTAGACAGCAAATCAACTGCAGTATGAAGAGAAAATATAATACTAAAAAGAAGACAAATTCTGTTTTATAATAGAAAACATAAAAATAAATACTTTTTTACATATTGTCAAGATGAGAAAGAAGTAGAGCTCCAGAAGTCTGGAGTCGACCAGTAATTAGTCGACCAGTAATTAGTCAGCAAAGCAGAGGGTCCAGGGCCATGGCAGAGGTGATATCAGGAATTGTAGCAAAGGGCTGAGTCTACAAACAGACCACAAAATAACCACTGATGCCATGTGTAGCATGAGCATTTACATTGGTAGCATAGCAAAAAAGGGAATAACCAAGTCAAAATGGATCACATGAGACATCAACAAACCTGGGTGAGGCAAGAATTAAGAGGCAAGAATACAGCAACACAAAGTGCCACCATAAGTCTCATAGATGATGATGATGGCTCTGCGTTTGGGATGTGTTTAACCCCAAAGCACAGTTCATTTGACTAATGTGATCTCTTCGTATTGCCGGACATGGTACAACTGAATGGTTTGACTGTGGATGTTCGCACATGCATTGGAACTACATAATGTATATACAGAGCAAAAGAAACATACAAATTAACACAACCCTCGATATACAGGTCCATAAAGGTATTTGCCAGGTGCCAACTTTCTTCTTCTTTCATGAGGAAATGACTCAAGTAATGGTCTAAATTGAATAGTTGACTGTGAGTATGAATAAAACAAGGGTAAAAGCAATGGAAAAAAGCAAAGTTTGGTGGTTTCATTTTGGTATATGGAGTTATAGATAGGTGGAGTGTGATGAAGAGAGGTTTTTTTTACCACTTGAGCATCTGCCCTCTCAAAATGTCTGTGCCCACCCTGAGCGTTCTAGTTACAAAGTGAGGATACCTGGCCACTAGGTGCTGATTTAATGGGTTTAACTATAGGAGTATACAAATTGTGCAACAGTGCCCAGTACACTTACTGATTTTGTGTGATTGTGTATACAAAACTTTTTCCTCCTTGGGATTGTGCCGTGTGTCAGCATTCCTGGGATACTGGAAGTGAAGGCTCCAGTTCATATAAACACTGGCAGCATTTTATAGCCACATGAAGGCTCCCTGAGGAGCCTTTTACTTCTGGCTCGCACAGCTGTGATGCCAAACTACTTACGCACTGAGCAGGACGTCAGCACATGTGTCAATATAGGTCATGATACACATCAGAAAAAAGCAAAACATAGGTTAATGAGGCAGATTTTCTAAGTGTTCCATCATGTTATATTAATATTAGTGAAAAACGGCATCATGCCCCTCAAAGCCTATGAATAGACAATTCAATGCAGAGTTAACCATTAATGTAGAAATCTAGCAGATTTTTAGTTTTACACATTCTTGTCTTGTAAAACAAGAGAACCAGTGTTTAAGGATTACATGCACATATAAGGCAGAGTTTCAATATTCACTTTCAGAATATTATGTTACATAATAAAAAAGGCAGCGCAATGTGACATTAAAATGTGGTGAAAAATGCTACAGGAGCCTTGCCAAGCAGGGAGTCAAACCTGTTCCTTCTTTTGCTTCTTCTTCATTCCAGTACTAGTACTGTAATGATTCAACCACATGAAAAAGCTGAGCTGATTTCCAAAACAATAAGGTTAATTATTCACTCACTCATATTCCATACATGCTTAATCTGACTGAGGGTGGGGTTTTCTGGCAGCACATGGTGCAAGGCAGGAACCAACCATGGGCAG
Source organism: Parotocinclus haroldoi (assembly GCA_034779995.1). NCBI lineage: Eukaryota > Metazoa > Chordata > Actinopteri > Siluriformes > Loricariidae > Parotocinclus > Parotocinclus haroldoi. The sequence continues at coordinate 4,388 of JAUZST010004453.1, read as the reverse complement.
AGCGTCAGTCCATCTGAACTTGGATTTGAACTTAGGTCGCTAGAGCTCTGAGGTGAGGGCACTAAACACTTTATAACTATGCCACCCCATTTAAGTTAAACTGAGTATAATTTAGTATCACTAATAATAGCGGCTTGCACTGTCAACTCACAGCTTTAGAAATCTCCAGTTAAATTCCTAACCGTGAATCATGTTTGCATGTTCTCTCCATGTCTGTATCAGTGTCCTCTGAGGTCTCCACTTTCCTCCCTCATTTCAAAGACGTGAGTTAGATCAATTTGTTTATATAAAATTGATCCCAGTTTGAATGAGTGAGGTGGCTGTATCTATTTTTGTGCATGTGCCCGGGGTTGGATTGGCACTGGCCAATGGTTGGTTCCCGACATGCATTCTATGCTGGCAGCGTCTGTATGCTTTGGCTTTCCACAACTGGATTAAGCCATTTGAAAATGAATTATTTAATTAAGTTCTTAATTAATTAATATCAGCAGTAATATAATTAAAAATACAAAATAAAAACGTAAGTAGTAATCAAGGTCCCTGTAATTCTAGAGAATACTATGCATAAGATGGGGTTATGTGGGGTGGTCATTTTGGCCAATTGAGCAACTCTACAGTTTAAGACCTATATTACAGACACCACAACTCTAGTGATAAAGGTACAAGAAAAGAAAAACCTTCCGGTTCATCCTTTTCCCGTTCTAATTGTGCTATTAACTTTAATTGTTGCCATTTCTGCATCTGTAAACACATAATTATTTGCAGTGCTCTCAAACACAAGACTGGTTAACCTTGCTGCTCAGAAATCAAACTGAAGCATCCTTCTTTTCTGTGTTTACTGATCTGAAATGACCACATCCGGCTTAATAATTCTATATGTACCTCAGTGTTGTGTAGCATCGTGGCACAAGTGATTAGCGCTATTATCTTTTATATTTGTCAATATCACAACACATAACTGCATAGTGTTCATTTCCATGCATTTGTCAGTAAACTGGTTTGTGCCATATGCAAATAATAATTAATTAATGGACATGTGCACAGCAACATATATGACATAACACACAAACGCAGATTACAGTTCAGAATACATTTTCAAGAACTGTGTGTGCTGAAATTTGCAATGAATTACCCCATGAAGATTACCCCATGAATGTAATCTTCACATGTTTATATTTTACTGTATAAAAATTAATTCTTAAATACTCAATCCTAAAAATTCCTGGGTACGTTTTTTTTTTGTCAAGCAGTCTGCCTTTTTATGGATGGAAGGGGATTTGAGTAGTAAGATGCAAACAGTTGTGACGGCGCAAAGCAAACAGTTGTTAATCCTACGCCTAAGACATAGGTCTCCTTCTTTTTATGAAATCTTGCGCGTTGAAACTCCATATGAGTTCTGCACACAGGCGACTCGTTGTCTGCATAGGAGCTTTCAGACTCATACGCTATCAATCTTTAGTGTGTTCATCCACCACACTGCAGGATCATCAGTGCATGACAAGGAGTTAATCATAAGATCAAACTAGACTATATGCTCAAAATGAGCCTAAGATGGGTAGAGCTTATAGTATCAGTTTCACAGACACACTGCACTGATGTACACACACACACACAAGACTAAAAGGAATGAGCTGAAGAAAACACACACACACACACACACACAACTGCTGAACTGCTGCAACAGCTTCTTTGGCCGTCACACTCATATCCCATATGTGTACTAAAGGCTCTGGGAAAAGGACTGAGTGCAACAGTGTGTGTGAGTGAGAGTGTGTCTATGTGCATCTGATCTGCGGGACTCCAAAAATTGACTGCCAACAATGAGAAGTGCATGTTACTGTTAGAACCATATATTTACTGTTCTGCATCAGTTGGGATGATGACAGATGATCTGAAGAATGCTGTAGAGATTTTCTCACCATAGGAAGAACACTTCTGGCCTTAATTAGAGAGGTTTTTTTACTGTGTTACCAACAGGCCTAATACAAGTGACACCGTTTTCAATTACTGCACATTTCATGTGGCAGTGAGGGTCAAGTGGGGGCTACTGCATGCTGGAATACAGTGTGCAGAGAGGGTCAGCTGCTGTCTGTTTAAGTCACAGAGGTCAAAACATGCAAAAATGTAGAGTTAACACAAAGGACTGAAGAACTTAACAATACATTTCATAATGCAGATGGAATGTAATCTCAAAAAAATTAAAAGAAGGTAACCTCAGTTTAAATCACTGAATGATTTTGTGCTCATAGAAATGCAAAGTCGTCCTAACTTCCTTATATTCTTTGGTCATCAAGTAGTTGAAAAGCAACGAGATGTGCTTTGACCCTGAAATTGTCCCTTGTACTCTATGTAAGGGGGTGCATCATGCCACTGCCAACACTTGGAGCTATGACCAGGAAAGGTTGGTGGAGGTGCATAGTGCAATGTAAAATGGAGTGACAAGAGATTCAGAGCAGACTGAATGGACAAAATAAGACTATATGAGGCACCTGTAAGATCCATAAAGTTCTGAAGCAAGTGCAAGCAGAAGGTGGAAAAGTGATTAGAAAGCATTAGATAATTAGGTCAAATGAAATACAATAAATAAACCATTAAAAACCAGTAGAGTGGAAGTACTTCTCTTAGTACCCTCTCAGCCTAAGGTTGTTGGTTTATTTCATTCATTTCATTCATTGGAGTTTGAGTTGTATGTGAGGGGCTCCAGCAAATACAGGCAATTCTAGCAAATATTCAAAATGAATTTAATAGTTTATATTATAACTACTGAGACTGAGAATTTAAAAGTAAAATTAGTAGAATTTTATGTGTTTAGATCAAAATTGACCAAGACTTTGTAAACCGCTGAGATTTGCATGTTATCAATGGATAGGCTGTTTGAATGAAAGTTAATTAATTCAGCATGCATAACTTTACCACATTTAGATTTTGAGAGGTGACTTTTAGTGCTTCTCCACTTCAAAATAAATGGTAAACTGGTTTTCTGTGCTTTTCATTGTTCTTGGGCTTTTTTATGAATAGATACTTCTCAAAAACATAGTTTAAATCAGTCTTTGAGTCATGAATGGAGGGGACACAACATTCAATTCAATCTTGTAATTCCCTTTTTATTTCATTGATGGCATTTTGTTGTGTTGTGCAATTAAAAATTTCAAAAATGGATGCTGTGCTGGACCAAATATGGAAAGGACCATCCAATCTGTTATCAGCAACAAGTCCAAAAATCATATCAGTGTATGGGGATGTGTCAGTGCCATTGACATGTGCTGACTTCTAGATGTAATGTTTCCGGGGACATGCACAAATTTTTCAACAAGACAATGCTAAACCAAATGCTATACACATTACAAAGGCATGGCTGTGGAAGAAAAGAGTAATCCTGGACTGACCTGCAGTCATGGCCTTTCCCGACAAGAGAATGTGTGGATAATTTTAATTAAAAAATAAAAAATGAGACAAAAGATGATCCAATACCTCTGCAGACATGTTTGCAGGAAGAATAACAAAATGTCTTTCAGTGTGGTGGAATGGTAAATGCTTTACCGTCCTAACTTTTTTTTAATATGTTGCAGGCCTGAAATGCTGGAATGGATGTTTATTAAGGATGAAAGTAACATATTCATAGTCGAACAACCAATTCTACTGCTACTGTTCCATCTATAGATATTTTTTGTTTGTATATTTCATAATACACTGTTTACTAAAATTAAAGGATATTTCAATCTGAATATGAAGCAGTTAAAAAGGAGACATTTGGTTTGTATTTAATTAAAAAAGACCACCAGGAATGCAAATGAAAATTGAAAGAAAGTTGTTCAATTACGCAAATGAGATGCAAATTCAAATATCGGGATTGAGTAGCAAGTGACATGTTCATGGGGGAAGCATGTCAAATAAGGACAAGAGTAACACACATTGACTGTTCAGTAGGGTGTATGGTCACCCAAGACTGCCAAAACACACTGATAGTGATGACAGTGACAGGATCAGACTGTCCAGCAGTTCTTTGGGGATCTTTTTTGTATTCATTTTAATAAATCCCCTAATTTTTATGAGCAGTCTTTAAACCTGTCATTAGTGAGTGTGGTTGAAATATCCTCCTAATCCATAAGTAAAAGGCATTTCTTTTAGTCATATAGTGCAGTACATTATAACGCACATAGTGTTACTTAAAACATGATTGATTTTAAGAATTTTCTACTAATCTTGTTCTTAATAAATTTATTTTCGTTTCCACTTACAGTGCCTTGCGAAAGTATTCACCCCCTTGGATTTTTCCCTATTTTACTACATTACAACCTGTATGTATTTTTAAAAAAAATCTGAATTAAATGTGATGCATCTGCACAAAATAGTCTACGTTTTAGAAGTGAAATGAGAAAAAAATATAT
>JAUZST010004452.1:0-16304 GCA_034779995.1 Parotocinclus haroldoi | reverse complement strand
GAGAGTGAGAGAGAGAGAGAGAGAGAGAGAGAGAGAGAGAGAGAGAGAGAGATAGTATTTATATATTCATTGTTATATATAATAATAATATTATTGTAAATGTTATAATTATATAAATGTCATATCTGGTTATTGCAACACCAGTTCTAAAAACACCTATTATACAGTAAATGGGTTTGTAACAATGAATAAATTAGCTTCAATACCTGGATTGTAATGTATGTTTGTAAATAAAAAACGTATTTAAATCTAATGCAAAATATAAGTGAATCGATTAATAAACAATGCACTAATAGGAGGCTGTTTTTGTTCTTCTTTGAACCAGTTGTTCACCGTCTCAGACATAACCCCGTTTTTTACAGCCTGCACGTCGAGCTCCTGAAGAAACGCTGGCGTGTGATCTTGTCTCACTCTCAGCCATCTCTCCTCACCTTCACATTAACCCAGTCTGATTAATGAGGCTCTCCTTGCAGCCTGACCTTGTTCAGGTGGCACATCACCGGCGTGCGGGCCAGATGGTTCACACTTTGCCTACTCAAGAGTCCCCCAATCTAATTAGGTCACCGGTCGCACACTCGCTTTGCTTTGTATCGTCGATAACCCTGCAGATCTTCCTTCACCACGGTTCCCCCAGTGGAACAGCAGCTCCGATCCCTCACTCCCTGGATCCCTGTGAACGCGACGCGTTAACGCACAAAGGCAGCGGCTGGAGCATCGGCAGCCCCTCTGCAGGGACGGAGGAAATGACGGAGTGGAGGAGCCTGTAAGGAAATTTCGCTTCCACTGGCAGAGCATCGAGCTGGAGTTGAGTTCCAAAATGGACAAGCACCATTTTGGGAATTCATAAGCAAGGCAGAGGGAGCAGCCAGAATCCCTAAACGATATTCCAAGCCAAGCTCTTTGAACGTGTGATTTAACAAGCTGACCGGAACTGTTTGAAACTAAAACGGAGAAAAAAACAGGTAAGGCACGTAAGATTCATCGGCCTGGGCGTAAACAAAGACCTCGTTTATACTCGGCGCGTTTATGGTCATGGAATGTGTGTAGCTGTACCTAAAACCACGTCAGGAGGAGCTGTGGGGCGAACCGTAGCCATTGGACCGAATTAAACGAGTGTAGACGCTACTGAGTGCCAAAACTTAACCTGCATAATACATTCCCATGGACCAGGCTAACCATACCAGGTGAACAAGCAAAAACAAATCAGTTCTGAAATGTATCGTATAATAGAAACAGCCATTGTATTAAATGTATGCAAAACAATAGCTTTTGGACTGGTGCGCAAACTGCATACAGGTAATCATCAGTGTCTGTTAGATTTAACAAACGGCACTGTGGATGTTAGACAGATTGCCAGGATGCTTAGGAGTCACAAGAAGATTGAATAAAATTGTTCTAAATAGCGCCTTTGTTCAGCAATCAACAATCAAACCTCCCAGACAGGAGAGTCTGGGGTGAATCCCCTAGTTCCATTAAACCAGGAAGCCACTGCACCATCCCTCGGGGCCAAAATTATGGCACCCTTCCTACGATGTTGAGATGTCCTCGGTCACTCAGGAGGTGTGGCCGCCCCATTGAAATGGATTTCTTTCATCTGTGGGCTTGTTTCTCCCCGTATTGACTCTGAATGGCTGATAAGGAGCAGCTGTGGTCATTTGAATAAGTTCTGCACCAGGCCACCGGAGCAGATGGATGGGGATTTCTTCTGTCACCTGCTGGAGGAGTCCGGGAGCGTTACCAGCTTCAGCACCCAGCGTGGGGTTACGGGCCTCTGTCTGGCCGTATCACGTCATGATTAATGACAGGGCGGACGCTCAGGGATGCTACTGGGTGTCGTGTTTGCATGGTGGACGGCGTTAACGCGTGAACAGTTTGTGTTAAGGTGTACTTTTAAGGGTAGGGATTACACTAAACTGCACGGGGACTGTATTTATAGGTTTGTTGAGGGTTTGAAAAATACACAACAAGATGAATTGCTGTTTCTATTGTGGTTCATTTATCTTGAATATCTTTTAATTGGTCAGGAATTGAAGCCTGTTAAAGCCTTTGTGTCTCAGGGTGTCTGCGTTTGCTAAACAAGCGGCTTTAAGCAAATAAACATCTGAGGATGTCCTGGACTTTTTTGTTCCTCTAGTCTCTAGGATCATTGGTCGAGCTCTAGATAAATCCGAAATAGCCAACAGGACTGACTTCTCAAACTTCAGCTCAACATAAGTAAGCCTTATAGCCTAATTGCAAATGTAGAATAATATGTGTTATTATGTCAGACGGCTTTGTACGTGGCAGCGCACTTCAACTTTACCTTCTTTGCTCTTGAGCGAGCCAAAATTGGGAGGAGCATCGGATGGAGCCTGGACACAGTAAACTTCTCTGCTCTGGATCCCTCCACCGCATAATCCAGTCTGATTCCCTCTCCTACGGTCCTGCTGGCTGAGGAGGACGTCTACCCTGCACTCACTCCATTCAGTCGCTTTCCACGTGTACCTGAGAACACAGTGAGAATGAGCAGGAAGAGCGTTAATATGGGATATTAACCCTGATTGTAGCCCTAGTTCTACAATATAGAACTTCTTCTTCAATATAGAACTAAACAAAACCACTAAAGAACTATGGAACTACAAAACGGAAGAACTATAGAACTATAGAACTATAAAACTGAAGAACTAATGAACTAAAGAACAAAACAACTATAGAACTAATAAAACTATATAACTAAATAACAGAACAAATAAAGAACTACAGAAGTACAGAACAAAACCACTAAAGAACTATGGAACTATAAACCTGAAGAACTAAGGAACTATAGAACTAAAGAATAAATCCACTAAAGAACTATGGAACTATAAACTTGAAGAATTAAGGAACTATAGAACTAAACAACAAAACAACTAAAGAATTATGGAACTACAAAACTGAAGAACTAAGAAACTACAAAACTGACAAACTAAGGAACTACAAAACTGAAGAACTATGAAACTACAAAACAGAATAAGTATACAACTACAAAACTGATGAACTATGGAACTACAAACTGAAGAACTATGGAACTATAAAACTGAAGAACTATAGAACTAAATAACAAAACAACTAAAGAACTATGGAGCTACAAAACAAAACCACTAAAGAACTATGGAACTATAAACCTGAAGAACTAAGGAACTACAGAACTGAAGAACTAAATAACTATAGAACTTAACAAAACAACTAAAGAACTATGGAACTACAAACTGAAAAACTATGGAACTACAAAACTGAAGAACTAAGGAACTACAGAACTGAAGAGGTAAAGAACTATAGAACTAAACAACAAATCAACTAAAGAGCTTGTAGCGCAGATGTGAATAACTCACAAAAGGCGTTGAAGCACCAGAAGACGAGAATGAACTCGGGCGCGCAAGGAGCGCGAACGCGAATAGATCGCGAGAGACGCCGAAGCGCCAGAGGGCGAGCGTGAGCTTGGAAGCGAAGAAGCCAGACGACCTATTCAGGACGAAAACCCGGCTGGAGTGACGCTAGGTAGGTGCCGAGGACAAAAGAGCGCTCGCTCTGAGCATGCGAGGAGTGCATGAGTACAGGACGGGAAAACCCTCAAAGTGCCCCTAACAAACTAATTTTACCTCGGGGGTTACCCGCCCGTACCAGTCCATCGGCACTAGAAGCCCCAGGACTTTACCACTATCTCTTGGGCCACGGACGGGCACGAGGGCACCGATGGTCAGATGCGCGAACCGACCAGAGATGGAATACCGGTGGACTGATGATGACCTGACCCCGAACAGCGCTAACAGCACGCCTTTATAGCACGTGAAACAGCTGTTTGGGACATAATCACGATAATGGATATAAGCCGCCTCACCGATAGCTCTGTAATGGCGACCGGTGAGGACGGCCGAACGCTCCGGGGGAAGGTAGGAACCCTAACAGTAACGTGGTCAAATAGGGGGGTGTTTAAAATGTTTTTTTGCTGTAAACATGCATCCAAAACCTTTTTGTTTTAGATTTATTTCTCCTATACACCTGTGATGATGAACAGGACTATGTATGTCCATAAACATTTATTATAATGCTGATATTTGATTCGGTTATTACCTATGATGTACGTATTTGATTGCAAGGTAACCTGTATAGCACCCTGTCTTATTTTCCAGGTTAAAAATAATAAAAGAGAAACTGCCAGCTCTTCTCTTTAATGAACCTGAGCCCAGACCGAGCTCTGCTTCGAGATCACAGCTTTATTGAGCTTCATGGAAAGTGACGGCCGGATGAAACCTTTAGATTTATCACTTTAGCACAGCACGACTCCGACACAAACAAACGACGGAGCCGTGATGCATCTTCCATGCAGGGGGAATTAGATAGAGAGACGCCCTAATCATTTTTAATGGGTGGGGGGTTGTACTGTTTGCACTCTGATACGTTACGCTTAGATGAGCTGCATGTATTTTTCATTCTAATGGTCTCTAAGCGCCCAAGGAGAAGCGCCTGGAGCAGAAGAACCTTGATTGGGTTATTAGATACAGTGCAGCATTTGGATAACTTTGGACTATGCTATATTGATGAGGCGGGACAGTAGGTGAGACCTGAGCACTGAGGAGCCGTAAAGGTGTACGAGATGCACGAGGTTACACCACGGCCGGTCCTCTGGTCCGCACGGTTACCCGAAGCAGCTGGGGTCGATTCCGACCGACACACATTGCTCCAGTGAGATGCTGAGTGATGGAGCACTGACCAGGCCATCTGTGGTGCAGATCAGATTAGACACCACAATGCCTGTTCTGACCGACACTCTCCATTCATCACTGCCAGACTGGCAGCGTGCCAACACGCCAGCCTCGCATTGCCTCCTTGATCCTCAATCAAACCCTTCTGTCTGTGCTTTGTCTCCCCACTTAGTCTGAAAAAAAGCCCCCGAACAGGCAACAAGCAAGACGTGAGGGTTATTACTGCTCTCCCTGCTGTTAACACGGGGACAAACTGCTGTTCCTACAGCATCACACATACCTCAGTACGGCTGAACGTCAATAACAACACTAAGACGCGACGGGTTTATGGTTTAACGACAAGATGGCGCTTAAATCAATGTCACTCTCAAAAGAAGTGCTATTTCTGAAACAGCAGTCAAATATAGAAAGTAATATAAAAGTAAAGAATTATCAAACTGGAGAACCAAAGAACGAAAGAATTATAAAACTACAGGATTGTACCACTATGATGTACTGAACCACAAACTATTGAACTAAACAAAACAAATCTGGAAATAAAGTAATTCTGAAACTAGAGAACCATGGAAACACAGAACTACAAAACTAAAGAACTAAAGAATTATAGAACTAAACAACAAAACAACTGAAGAACTATGGAACTACAGTACAAAAGAACTAAAGAACTATGGGACTAAACAACTAAATAACTCAAGAACTATGGAACTGCAGTACAAAAGAACTAAATAACTATGGAACTAAACAACTAAAGAACTGTGGAACTAAGCAACAAAACAAATAAAGAACTACAGTACAAAAGATATAAAGAACTATGGAACTACAGTACAAAAGAACTAAAGAACTATGGAACTACAGTACAAAAGAACTAAAGAACTATGGAACTACATTACAAAACAATTACATAACTGTGGCACTAAACAACAAATTAACTAAAGAACTAAACAACAAAACAAAAAAACTACAGTACAAATGAACGAAAGAACTATGGAACTACAAAACCGAAGAACTAAAGAACTGTAGAACTAAACAACTAAAGAACTGTGGAACTATAGAACTACAAAACCAAAGAACTACAGAAATAAACAACAAAACAACTCAAGAACTTTGGACCTACAACACTAACAAAATATGGAACTAAAGTTCATTATAAACTATAAAACAGAAAAAAATAAATACCTGTGGAACTACAGAACTAAAGGAACTAAAGAACAAGAGAACTACATAACTATTGAATTACAAAACTACAGAACCAGAGACATGTGGAACAATAGATCTATATGAAGATGTTACTGTATTCTTGTTTTACTTTATGACTTACACCACACATGGTGGAACCGAGTCCCCCTGAGGAGAGCATGGTTCCAGCTCCTCCAGAGATGGACACTCGGTTCCTCCGGCCAGGTTGAACTGCTGGATGTGGCGAACGCGTTTGCGTTGACCCTTGGGTCCATTCAGGTCATAGCAGTCCTTAGAGCAGGATGACCATTCAGTCCATTCGGTTACCTCACAGTTCTTGGTGAGGACGCAGGCCTGGTAAGTGACTGGAAGGGTTTGTTCATCACACAAGCTGCAGAAGATGTGCAGAAAACACCAGTTACCAAAAGCAAACAGCAATGAAGATCCGTTTTAATGATGAATAACTGCAGATAATACATGGATATGGATAAACACCATATCTTCTGAGTTTGGGTAAAAACATCACATGAAATCTGTAAGCCTTCCCAAATCTATGATTATGGCTCTACAGGAAAATAAACCCTCTAATGCTGTTTGAGTCATGACCCAAATTCCCAGCAGGATCTCCTAACTCCAGCTTATTTTACCTGATTGAGTCAGATATGTAGCAACCTTTGATTTTCATGAATTTTAATTAACAGATATCAAACACCATTTTGGGGGAAATGATCAAGACTGTTTTTTCCTCCACAGGCCCTATGAGACTCATGGATGTCAGGATTTCACTTCCTGCTGGGTCTTAATTACCCAGTTAAAAATCAAGAGCTTCAGACACATTCAGAGCTTCAGAAAGTGCTGATGGAAAACATGGAGAGAGTGAGAGATATTGTTTATTTCCATTCTTTTTATATATATTGTTTATTACTACTGTGTCAATTGTTTTATTATTATATATAGTTCCATTAACATTCATGCTAAAAAGTCATTTTGAACTGAACAAAGAGACAGTGAGAGACAGAAACACAGAGAGAGAAACACACAGAGAGAGAGAGAGAGAGAGGGAGACAGTGAGACAGAGTAAGGTAAGAAGTGAAAAAATCCCCAAAATGTCTCCACAGGGACTGTGGTGGCTTAGCGGTTAAGGTACTGGACTGTAGACTAGAAGGTCCAGGGTTTAAATCCCAGTTGGGTCCCTGAGCAAGGTCCTTAACCCACAATCACTTGGATTGTAAGACATTGTTGTTCTTTGATGTTTTCTTTATGGTAGAACTTGTGATTGAGTTTGAGTTTGAATTTCTACACATCATATATTTATTAAGATTTATTATTAATATTCTCATACTCATATTATTATTAAGTTCTTTCTGTTTTAAGGAATGCAAAACAGAACTGTGAAACTGTGGAACTACGAAAATGCACAACTATGGAACAATGAAACTGAAGAACTGCAGAAATAAAGAACTATGAGAACGCAGAACTAAGGAACTTCAGCACTATGGAATGAAACTACGGAACTAAAGAGCGACCGTCGTTTGAACTGTGGAACCGAAACTTGAGGACTATAGAACTACGGAATAAAGGTACTACGGAATTCATTGTTTTCATGATTTCATTCTTTTGTGTACATTTTAACTAAACCCTGATGATGTCAAAACATCCTCAGAACGGATCGCTTTTATCAGCATTATTAGGTTATTGGTATTATACACCTGTGAGGTCATTGAGTAGCTGAAACATGACATCACCCTCTGCTCTGTCATCTGTAATCGTTTCCATGGCATCGGTTAGGTATCACTTAGACACATATTCTAGCTGAATCACGGAGTAAAATAGCTGACCTTTATGTCGCTGTGTTCGGCACAGCCTTAGTGTTGCTGGTGGAGCATAACACTTCGGTAAGGATCGATGCTGATTGGGTTTTAAATGATAATGAGAGGTAGCGAGTAAGATAAGATCCTCTGTGATCTCAGTCCTGCAAATCTGATTTGGCTTCGGTTTCCGTCCAAGTTTGTAAAAGGGCAAATTTCTCAACCATCTGCACTGTCAGATGTTAACGCGATTACAGAGAGCTCGCTCTACAAATGATAAAGGATGTGTTTTACAGCTCTGAGTTGGGCTTCCTTGCGTGAAAGATTCCAGAAAGCTTTTAAAGAAGTCCCGTGTGATAAGAAGCAACAGGAAAGGCTACTGTAATCTAACTCTTGATTTTCAGCTCTTATTAGTGTTTGGAAGTAAAGCCATCGTTTAGACTGACCTGAGATCTGTTGTGCTTCCATTCTTGTGCACACACATCACACCCCTGGTCTGGTATCCCACCTGGAGGTTCCAGATCTTGCCCCCTTGCCGATTTAGCCGGTTCCTGGTTCTCTTCTTTTTGATCAGTTCTCGAGTGTCTGGATCTTTCACCCTGCTTCTTTCCCTCACCCGTTCTCCTTTGGCTGCCTTCAGCTCTTTGTTCTTGCGTCTCCTGGCTTGCCGTTCTTGCCTCGCTTGGCTGTCTTGGTCGTTTTGCTCCTGCCGATTTGGTTTCTCCTTACGTTTTGGCCTGTCCGGGCGAATTGCTTTCTCCTTACGTTTTGGTCTGTCTGGTCGATTCGGCCGATCTGGACGTTTGGGTCTGTCTGGACGGTCTGGTCTCACGGGGCGATCTGGTCTGTCCGGGCGGTTTGGTTTGTCCTTACGCTTGGGTCGATCAGGACGTTCGGGTCGATCAGAGTGTTCGGGCTGGTCTTGCTCAGCTTGCCTGGCCTGACGCGAAGGAGGTGGGTTGCAATCCCCCCAGAGTCCAACCCTAAGGCTGTACATGCTCTCCTCTTCCTCACACGCTACCTCCTGACAGGACTGGAACTCGGTCAGGTTGGGGCACGCCGAGCCTCCGAAGAGAGGAGGAGCCAGGACGGAACGCACCCTGTTCTGCAAGCCAGTCCCACATGTCTTTGAGCACGAGGTCCAGGGTGAGAATTCAGAAACGACACAGTCCTGAGGGCACGGGATCAGGCAGGCCTGCTCGAGCCGAGGCTTGGGCTCAAAGTACTCACATATGGTGTCGTCCGCGGGGGCGCCATTTCCCTTTTGGATGCAGGCCACCTCTCGGGTCTGGAGACCTTCCTCGCCCCGCGTGCACACGGCTGGCCGGGTCAGGCCAGGGTTCCTCAGGGAAACGGGCACACACTGGTTCCAAGCTCCCAGCTGCCAGTCGTAGAGCTCCTTGTGCCAGTCGCAGACGCGGAAGCAGGTCTGCTGGTTGTCAGGCCTGTCGCTCTGTGGGCAGTTGATGTGCAGGGTCGTCCAACCTTCAGAGTGAGCACACCATACCGCTCGGCTCTGACTCCCTCCTGGACCACACTCGCTGCCCATGCACCTGCCCCACGGCCCTGTGAGAGGCGGAAAGAGAAACGGTGTGATGATTAATGCTGAACATGCATTATATTTCAGATCAATATGAACTATAGTGCTGTAGATTAAATTCTTATATTATTTTTCAACATTGGCTCTTTGTTTCTGGCTTACTGACATCCATAAAAATCAAAATCATAAAATCATCTCTTTCTTTTCCACGCGGTTTTCTCTTTTTTTTTCTCTTGTTCATATTTTTAACCCGCAAGTTTATTTTATTACTTTTGGTTATTAACCATAAAAACCAACAAGATGCCAAAGCAAACATATATAGTTGCGTATATTTCTGTTCAACCGGAGCTACATTAAGGCTGAAAAATAATTACATCCTGTCACGTGACAACACGGGCATGAGAGCACCTGTACAAAAACTCCTGTCTGGTTTAATTATGTTATTTTGTTGCTTGATTTCAAATGTTTCTGGCTCATTTGAAAATAAAAGCCAAGTGAAACGTTCTATTTAGGTCACTGATGTTGTGCTGAAGTCAGAATTATTATATGAATTCAGGGGCTAAAATAATCAAACAGACCATTCAGTGTCTGAATTTTATGAGTAGAGAGGCGTTTCAATTCCGAGGTTCCCCTGTAGGTAACGTAAAACGGCACAAACATAAAGAGTCGCTGAAACATCTGGTGGTTTCTTCCCCATTTGCACTCCATATCAGCAAAGACTGATTTGTTTTCCCTCATAGACATCCCTGATTCAACTTCCTGCTCTCAATTACTGGGTTCTGTCGATGCACTTGCACTTAAAACACTAAATCCAGCAGGAACAGAACATGTGAAACGCCATCAAACCACGGGATCATTTCCTCAATCGATACGCCCCTATTCCCATGAATGCTATAAAGACCTCCGAGGGGCTGAGTGTATCAGGAGTGATGGACACTAACTGATCGCCGTCATCGCCGGATCTGGCTGACGGATTAGAACGAGCTGCGTAAGCAAAGCAAAGCGAGAACGGACTGAAAATAGCACGGCTACCCCGGAGAGACGTGGCTGCTTCAGGAAAATGGGCCAGAGCAATCAAATCATTTCACTTTTATCTTTGCTAGAAATTCAACAGCTCTCGGTTTCCTCAGAATCCCTCAAGACCGCGCGATCAATAAAATCAAAACGCAGAAATGAAACAAATCAGAAATGGATCAACCATTCACATTCGCTTTAATAAGGTTACAGATGAAGATCGGTAGAGCCAAAGTCTTAGGCCACCATTGGGTCAGATTGTTGTTTTAGCCATTGTCAGCTCATGACGACCACGTATAATTATTCCCTAGTTTTTAACAGAGCCACAGCAGCATCTGGGAGCCTCATAAGGACGCGAAGCTTGATCAGGAACGGCCTTTTTGGAAGGACAGCAGCCAAGAAACCACTTTTTCAAAGGGGGAACAGGGTGAAAAGGCTAAGATATGCGCACAACGATTGGAATGAAGATCGGTGGATTATGGAGTGACCAATCCAACTTTTTGGTTGTGTTACAATTTTTTTTTTTCCATTGCAATAACAGCTTATCTAATGGTGGCCTAAGACTTTTGCACCGTGCTGTAGGTCAGGGTTTGGCCACCTTCTGAAAACTTCTGGGCATGAGTTCAAAACCTGTAGGGAAGGGCTGTATGTTCGCTTTAACGTCTTTAAGAGTTATAACAGGAAACAGTAAATGTTTTATGTACACATAATTTACGTCTAAATGATGAAGATCTGGTACAAGTGAACCTTTGCGCCACCTGCTGACAGAAGAGCGAACCGCAACCTTGAGAGGGCAGAAACGTTTTCACACTCTTTCGTTTTCGGTGTTTTTTGTAAGTTTTAGAAAACATACAAAGATAAGCTGTATGGTACTGTAGAGTTTCTAATTCATGTATGAAATAAAACAAACAACTCTTTTGACTCTTTAGAGGTTAAAGAGTACACGCTTGTACGCTCACGCTGTGGCTGTGAAATTGTCATGAGAGCTTCAGATTGGCAGGTTGCCTTTCCTCCAGGACGCCATGGCGCAGTCCAGTTGTAGCTTCATCATAAAGCATCAAGGGCTAGAGAGTTATTTAGCCAGGGCTGAGGAGGGCTGTGGATGTTTGAAGGCCTACTTTATGGCTCCACTCAATAAAGAAGAGGCAAGGCAATGAAAATGTCAGTGGAAGAAGCAGAGGGCAGAATTAGCCTGCAGCTGGAGATGCAACCTCACGGTCAATAAAGATCAATAATAGCCTCCAGAAAATGCCGGAGACGATGCCGAAACATCTACAACAAACAGCTTTCTCGCCGCGAAGACGGGAAAAGCGGAGAGAATGAGCTGAAAGGCATGCTGGTGAAGCCGTCGTAAAGGTTGGACGATGCTGTTGTTTCCTTTTCGCGTGCTGACGCAAAGCTCTGTTTTGAATAGGCTGCTTAAAAATCAACAACAACTTTACCGAGTACCAAGGGTAGTCTAGAAGAGGATCGCAGGGCTCCACGGACCGCAGGACAGCAGGGGAGTGCACAGTGTAAAGGCACGAGCAGCAAATCTGCCATCCGCTGCCAAGAGGTGCCACGAGAGAGACGAAAACAGAAAGACTACTGTAGAATAGGTAAAAAGGAGTGTGACGCATTCATTACCTTCCCCCACGGAGCCATTGTTGGATTATTAAAAATAGATATATAGAGGTGGAACAGCAGGAGCTGAAGATGGAAACACGTGGCCTGGAAAGCGTCTGAACAGTGAGAGAGGAGACGACGTGAAACGACCGGACTCACCAAAGTATTAGCCAAGACTGAATGGGTGTTTCAGGCCAAGTGATGCAGAAATTTGAACCACATTTCTCAAAAGTAAATGACTGTGTTCTGCGCCAAAATGTTTGTTTTGACAATTTTTGTCCACACCGGTGCCTGTGTTGGCGTTTCACCAACCATAGCAAATACAGTGTGTCCCAAATCTCTGAAAGCTTTTGGGATTATGGATTACAGCCAGCCCAAAGGTAAGCACAGGCTGCAGTTATCTTAGAATAGCAGCCAGAGCTCTGAGTTCATCAGTAGAGTAAGTGTTTTGTTTACCTTTTACTTTCAATTCATTACACACAAAAAGAGGAGCTTTTCAGCGCTGTAAGTCAAGTCAAATCAAGTCAAATTGATTTCTAGAGCGATTTTTATAACGGAGCATTGTCTCAAAGCAGCTTTACAATCTAAAAATGATCTTAAAAGGTCAATCCCAAATTGAGTAAGCCTAGGGCGACAGTGGAAAGGAAAAACTCCCTGAAAGTAGAAGGAAGAAATCTTGGGAGGGCCAAGACTCAAAATGGCACCCGTCCTTCATGGGTGGCCTAGAATTAAATAAATACTTATATGTAATATATGAAAGTAATAGTAAAATGAAGCATATAATATAATTGAAATCAATAATAATATTTAAGTTTATATAATATAAGTAACAAAATAGATTTTGAAACAAAATAGATTTCAAAATTAGTTCTCAGTGGGAGGTCCTTGGAGGCACATCGTCTCTTAGGATGTAAGTCAACTGTGGGTTAATGTAAGTGTTTAAAGTGTAAAGAGGCTCCGCCATGAAACAGTATAGATTATATTATTATATAACTTATATAATTATTATATAACTCGTCGGTTCCTCATCGATGAACGTATCCCCATCGTAAATCAGGACGGTCCGGTACAAAATCATATTAATGCATAGGATAACTTATACAGGGTGGATTTTCAGGGGATCTGGAACAGATTCGTTCAATTTATGTTATTCCTTAAGGAGAATATGGGTTCGGTACTTGTTATTCTTAGTTCTCGACCAGACATCTGAAACAAATTAACGATGAGAAGCGAGGTACCACTGTCATTGCAGTAACCTACATGCTGATTCATTTAACAAACTACTTTATCCTGAGCTTCTTACGACAAATACAAGCTTATAAAATTGAATCCTCAGCAAAAACTCTTAAGGCCTTTGGATAGGGCGATGCAGAGGCTTGAACCCAGGACCTTCTGCTCACAGGACCAGAGGAGTAACTAAAGGAGTTACCATCTCAGAAAGGTTTCCATTCAGTACTTAACATACGTCTTAGCAGTTCCTTATCTGTTCCTTTCTAAAGGGCCCAACTGTGGCACCACTGCCACTGGACAGCGTCATGGCTGTCCAAAACAGTCTACAAACCTGAGTCTTTCAGCATTTCTGTGAATGCAACACTGGCGCTAGCATTAAATACTAATCAGTTATATGATCTGCATGACATATTATTTCTAATCCAATGAAAGACCCTTTGAAGGTCAGTCTAAACAGATAGCGACGGGAGGTAATGGTTCAAGGGCAGTTTGGGTGAGTTGTGTTAATAAAGATTACTTCTTATTTACAGATAAGATTCTTTCATCTGCTCAGTCACTTTCAGAAACCACACTCCTGCCAAAAGCGTGCCACACGGGCATCTTCAGGGACAGGACAGATACATGCCAAATTCCCTCCTTATTTCTGCCGTCATCCAGTGATCAACGGTGGCACCTTCGGCAGATCTGGGATTTAAACCCTCGGCCTTCTGGTGAATAGTCCAGTAGCTTGACCACTGCACCAGCACTGGAACTTAAAATGACTGAAAACTGAAAAGGGAAAACTACAATCTTAAAGCTCACACAGGAACAAAAGTGAAAGTTTCAAAAGTTTGAAGTACTAATTTTGGAATTTTGTTAGATTTGCTGTCATTTTAGTTATTAACAAAAAAGACACGCGTTAGGCAAACTGGTCGTCTAAATTGGCCCACGTTCGTCTTACCGTAACATGTTTCTGACGTGAATAGCCATTGGTGTCAAAACCGAGGTTAAATAAAGCAAACAAACGAGACGATCTGATCCAAACCATGTACAAAAAACATGGAAGCTAAAATATTTTGTTTCTGTTTCTATTTTGTTGTATGTAAATTGTTGTAAAGTGAATATAATACTGTTTTCTTTGTATTAGCATCTGTATTATTAATTGGGGTCTGAAAACACGCCGTCTTCTTCGTTATTTAGGCGTTGTTTGCAGGGAATAATTGCCCTCGCCACAGCTGTAAATAAAGATTTTTAATCTGAATTCATAGACAGGAATTTATAGGAATAAATAGATCCAAATAAATATGTGCTATACATATGAATAATAACGAATATTCAATAAATATGTTCATGTTTATGTGAACTAACATTCACGCTCCAACATCTCAATCGTTACGCTCTAATGACGAATATGTTTCGAGGATGATCAAATTTGTGTGTACTCTGAAATGTACTCGGTCTGCCTTATTTGTTGGCATTTTGGGTGGTTCTTTTCTGCACCACCACAGACCCGCTGCATTTCTGACTTGGATAATAAAGCTGAACTGAACTGTAATATCTCTGCCCTGTTATCTTGGAATTGTCATTTTCACACACGAGCTCTAGGGATTCCTTTTCCATCTGCTCTGACATTTGTACCATTTGTCTCAGGAAGTCGCTGCTGAGACGGATGGCGGGGGGCAAAGAGTAAAGCGAAACATTTCAGAAAGGAGTACCGCGGCTCCCGACCGGCTCGCCCTGATGCTCCGTTTCATCTCAAATCTCTGTCCCATCCTCATTTCAAAGGTCTTTATGAGGGTGTCCATCACAGAGCAGATAAATCCATGTGCCCGTGGGTCGCTGTCCGGTCTGTTATGAAGTGATCTGTCCCTCATCCCTCGTTGCTCTGGTTTTCAGCCATGATGATCAGCGATGGGACCGTGAGGAACCGCTGTTTCTGACTGTAGCCAACGGTACCGGACGTGTAAACATACAGATGATGAGAGGAGAAGGCAGAAGGTGAAGGATGAAATCTCCATGTATTGTGGTTTGTATAAGCACAGGCGAGGAGAGGAGAGGAGAGGAGAGGAGAGGAGAGGAGAGGAGAGGAGAGGAGAGGAGAGGAGGAGTTCCATCGCTTTTGAGACAAAGCATTTCAAGCCTCATTTAAAATGTTGTGCAACATCAAATACAGCTTATCCATCTACAGTCTGTCCCTTCTGGTGAACATTTTAACCCTCTTAGACTAAACAATCACCCTCCAGATTTAGACTAGACTCCACATAAATACTTTTGCATTCCTCACATTTCATCATTTCATCTGGAACCCACACAACTTCTGGACTCTGGACTGATGCCAGGAGTTAATCCTGGTCTTCTGGCATTGTGGAAATCCAGAAAGGTATAGCTGGCATGTTAATCCTGGCACCAGGGAGACCAGTGATGAAGCCACAGATTCACAGATGCGTGTGTTCTACCTCCACAGAGGTTTTAAGGCATTTTTACTAACGAGTGATGGACTTTAAAGTTTTATGTTTAAGCGGAGAAGTATCCTACATCCTAAATCTTAAATCTTAAATCCATGCGTACATTTTTTCAGATATATTTAATGTTCCTGTAAATATATGATGACTCTTGTTAATAAATACAATATTCGTTTGAAGAAAGCCTTCCACCACAGGTGTACATAGCTGTACTTATTTATTAACCCCATGGCATCCCATAATGCATTTGTAACCCTGCATAGATCCTTTCCTTTCATGATTGTGATGAAGCTGATTTAAACATAGAAAAACCGAACACCATAAATGAGCCACAAACAGAGCAGCGTTTTACACTGCAGCTCATCTCAGGTGCCCATAAAGCTCGCCTACACCCACACAGAAACACAAACGTACACCTACGTGCTCGCAGTACCCCTCGCAGGGGACAGTGGGTGGGCATGAGTGCATTAATGACAGAGCTCTTCAGATCCTCCAGTTTTCTCTCGTCGTTTTTTTCAGTGGGTTTAAATTTCAGTGATGGTGCAGTGGTCAGGTACCGGACTATCAACCAGAACGTTAAGGGCTTAAACCAAAGCTCTGCCAAAGGTGCCACTGTTGGGTCCTTGAGCATTCGTCCTTAACCCTCTTGCTTCGACTTCAATTTCATTGCAGGCAGTTTGAACCTGATATATATATATATATATATATATATATATATATATATATATATATATTAGGGCTGTACCGATCCGATATTCTGTATTGGTAT
>JAUZST010004451.1:0-16305 GCA_034779995.1 Parotocinclus haroldoi | reverse complement strand
AGGTCCTTGAAGGCACATCGTCTCCTTATGTCCAACCGATGGAGGGAGTTCCTGCACTCTGGTGGGATCTGCCTCCAGTGTGGTGTTTGGCCTGTTCTTTTTAAGGCTCTGTGTATCTAGGTATCAGCTGGTCTTCTGTCTCTCAAACATGCCTATAGGTTCAGCTTCCACTCTAATTTGGTGACGTGTGAGATCATGGCGTATTTCCACCTTACACCCAGTGGTTCTGGTATTGGCCCTGACACACGGCAACTGCAGAATGTGGTTTTCCATTGTATTGTTGAAAAATGCATGGACGTCTTTGGAAAATATGTCATTTCGAAGGCAGCTTATGTTGCTCCAAGAGCTCATGTGCTTTTCTGCATTAATGCTGCATCTCAGAACAGTAAATGGCCTTTTCCAAGGGCACTGACACAGCGCCGTACCGTGACAGACCATGGCTTTTAGACTTGTAGCAAATAACAGTCTGGACAGCATTTTAATCTTCGGTCCGGAGCACACTGCATCCATTTTTTTTTTCCAAAAAAAGACCTGAAATACTGATACATCTGAGCACAGTCTACGTTTCCACTGTGTGATGGTCGATTCTAGATACCTCCGAGCCCAAAGAAGTTAAAGTTTTTTTTGGCACAGTAAAGTTTTAAGGGGTATTTGTGAATGTAACTCCGTGTTGTAGTTTGATAGAAGGTTTGAAAAAGTAATCCCTAGCCCATGTGGTTTTTATCCAGCATTGATGAGTAGTGGTTCTTGATCCAGTGCCGTCTGAGGGATTAAAGATCATGGTTTTTAGCTTTGGCCTTTGCGCACCAAAATTCATTAAGATTCATGGAATTGTTTGACTATACTATACAACGTTTACAGAAATGTGTAATCTCTTCCAATCTTTTTTTTTGAGGTACATTTGTTTTCAGCTTTTCAAACAATTTCTTTGTTTCTCAAGCTTTCTTTGTTGACAGTCTGGAGATCATCTGCCCATCTTTGCTCCTCAAACACTCAGCCTTTCCTGAATGCTTCTTGTGTACCAGGTGATCATACTCGCCTGTTAACATAACATGTTTAAAATTCACATCAGTATTCAGATTTTTAAAACTCACCTCTTTCCCAACCTTTTTTGGAATGCCTTGCAGGTCTAAATTGCAGGAATGGATGTTTATTAAGAAATGAAATTAAATCAGCCAGATGAAACGCGAATCTCAGGTTCATACTGTCTGCAATGTAATAAAAGTTGAAGTTAATGTGAAACACTGTTATAGTTGCGTTATAACGGCCAAACCTCGACATCAGCATATACCCATCTCTGCCCGAATGACTAATGCTGGTTTTAAAACGCTCTCTTTTTTCCCTCCATAGTCTTTATTTTTGTCTGCAGTGACTCCCTTGGCCACTTGCCTCTGACCAAAACAAGTGAAAGGAAGTCTTACACACTCGATCTCGAAGTAGTCGCTCCACTCACAGCTCATAATAGGAGTTTAGTAGGACTCAGGCCAGACCTACCCACAGCTCACCAGTGGGCTGACCCATTACAATCCCTTTTCATGCAACCTTAGACCTACAGTAGGATGGGATGTGTGTTTTTGATCCAGGGTAAAACAGAACTTTTATTATTTCGCTTCCCACACGCCAAATGTTGCAATATTTACCTGGAACCCCCACATTTCAGCCTTACAATCTTTTGGATATTTGTTTGTCCCTTAATTTTTGTGAGCAGTTTAGATTGTCTGCTTGTACAGTTAAGTTAAATAAGCGTACATGTTTTTAGAGCTCTTAATAGAATTAGTAATCAGTAAATCAGAGGCCACCAGCGAAGCGAGTGGGACAACGCCCATTCTGCAGAGCAGACTTTTTGGATCAGAGTGTACAGATTAACATATACAAATAAAAAACCCTAATAAAGAATTCTATATTTTAATCCTTAATGCATTCTAAATTTAGTCCTTTGTACACTTTGTATTTCAACCGGTTATTATAAAACCTTTTGGAACCAAAAACAGAATTAGTTCATTAGACCTGCTTCTTGGCCAAAGGTACTGTCAGTGTTAAAGCGTATTCCACGTGACTTCCAGGGCTTCTCTGATTGGATTTGTTTCTTTGTTTTGTAGAAACTGTTGTATTAAAGCAGCAAAACATTCAAGCTCGTGTGTTATTGTAAACAGCAAATGGCTTTGAGCTAACCCACCCACCCATGACATCCATTCTCATATATGTATTCTTATGAGCACATAGATTATCAATGAATTGTGGGACAGGAGAAGCAAGTGGAATAAGAAGTGGGACGGGGGGGCGGAAAAGCAGAACGGCACAAAAGAATTAAATGTTTCCGTTGGGTTTCCTGTATTCTTCTCAGTTCCCTGCTTAATTTAGAAATACCTCCTCACAAAGTAAATACAGCCGGAAATCACTGTGCACTGTCACAAATACGTTCTCATTTCAGAATGCCATTTTGTTTTGGGGCCTATGATGGCTTAGCGATTTAGGTCCTGGAGTGTGGGCCAGAAGATCCAGAGATCATATCCGACTTCTGCCAAGCTGCCATGGATAAAGTTGGCGCATTCTTGATAAGGGCACCTGCTAACATGGGGTTAAGGAGGGGCTGAGTGTGGCAATGCAACACACACTCCTCTACAGTGAAATATTTTTTTTTTGGCAGCCTAACAAGTTTGCCATCCAACATACCTAAAGAACACGGCCAGTCAGGCTTCTGTAGCTTGTCGTGCTGCAACAGTTGTGGTATTTGAATGTCTGTGTTCATGACAACTGTTATCGATGGAAACCAACACGTTCTTTTGAAATCTTAAGCTTGCTTATCCTAGTCAGGGTTATGGGTGGGTCCAGACCCCATCACTGTAACTCAGGGTTTCATACACCATGAACAGGGTGCCATGCCACCGGAGGGCTGGATAGGGATTACTATTGTAGTGCTGTGGGATGATAATACACCCCCCAACCCCCCAAAAACAGGCACAGCCTAATCATGCGCTAAGCATGTGTGATGTCTATCCTTGATGGAAAGGATCATAAGGACCCAGGTTACCACAAGTGATAATAATAAAGAAACTGTCACTGCTATCGAAGAATTTATACTTAATCTTCTGAAAACTTTTATTTTTCCCTCCTCTATTTAATGTTTGATGTGTCTGCTTATCTTGAACTGTGTGTATCTTATTTTGTGTAAATTATTGGTATTGTGTTTATTTTTGGTATACTATAATATATTAGGTATTAATATATTTTACTATATATTTGTTAGTGAAACTTATCATTATTATTGTTATTTTTATTACTATTATTATTATTATTATTATTATTTTATTATTATTATTATTATTATTACTGCCACAACCAGGGCAAGGGTGGCAAGGAAAAACTTTCTGGACTACATACAGAAGGAACCTTGGGGAACCAAGGTCAAATAAGGAGCCCATCCTATTGTAGATGAGACCGAATTTGTCAATGAGAATATAAACGATCATGTGTAAGGTTATCCAAAGGTTTGTGGACGCCCCTTCTAATTACTGAGCTCTTCTATTTCAGCAGCACTCACTTGTAAGCACGTTCATAATATCAGCCAATACTAAACTCACACATTTGAAAAATATAAAAAAAAATTTGAGAACGTGCCATGTCTTCTAGACATTATAAGTAAAGTAAAGGCAGGTTACAGAGGACGTGTGCCAGGACCACCTCATAGTGCAAATTAAGCAATGAATATAAGGCACAAAACGTCCAGATTCCACTTAAATTCTGAATTTCACAGAAGAGACAACGTCATGTGATTTTCAGAGTCGTGAATAAGGTTAGTGTCATCAGAAACATTCCACACAGTCATGTTATGGAATCAAGTGGAAAGCCTGAAAGGCTGATGTAGCAGCAAATTCCATACTAATACCCTTAGGATATAATTTCTTGGGAACCTGAAAACGTTTACTGTCTACACAGCGTATGATCGAGGTAACGTTGCGTAGCTAAACGTCAGTGTAGATCCTGAGTCTCTGGGTGTCCAGGTGAAATGATTCGCTGCAGTAGGTAGATCATGTCTGCAGTGTCTTTGAGTTTGATGGAGTCTGATGCTGTTCAAGGCTAACTCCCAGCGGTGTGGATGTACAACAAGGGTGGGGCTGAACTACAGAGAGAAAATGGATAAAGAAAGGGAATGAGCGTGTGGGTGAGCAAGGGAGAGCGAGTCAAGTCATGACTGCACATGACTGACCTGACGCACACACATTGCGAGACAGAAAACAGAATCTCAGTGGCATGGCAACAAGTAACACAGCTGCAGGAATTTGTACCCACGTTCTTGGCAAAGCGTTCGAGATGATTACTGTAAGCAAATGTTTTTGATCCTGAAACATGGGAACATGACCAGGAAAGTGTGTTTGCACCATCGGGTGCATCTGTTCCTGTAAAATTGTCCTACAATTTGGGTATCCCGCAAACAAGCAAAGCAATCACTAGCTGTCCAAAAGACACTGCTCGTTTCCATCACCATACTTTACAGTCGCTAGCTGAATTTGTGGGTTAAAGGCAGTATTTGGTTTGCTCCAAGCATAAGTCCATCCACAGCCTCAGATCACCAGGATTTGTGTCTTTACAGCAAGCTGCTCGTAATTTGTTCGGCTCTTGGCATACTTGCTAGAGCTTGTATGAGTTGAGAGGTGCCTCTTACAGGTCTTTCGACCCTTTCCCTTTTTTTCTTCTAAGTTTTACATTTTACCTATGATTCTGCACTTTATATCCCACAGGGAGAAATATTTTTGCAAATTTATTGAAAAGGAAAACCTAAAATATTGCATTCAGGTCCAGAGTCTTGTACCTTAACCCGCTAGGCTACCACAGTCCCATGGTTGTTTGCTGTATCCAAAACAATCCCGTATTAATTATTCCATATATCTTCAGCACTGTTAGCGTACATTAAACAAAACGTGTGAGGATGGTAAAGGAATAACAGCTTGCCCATACTGACCCTTATAAAAGTACATGATAAAAAAATAAATATTTCACTTTAAAGGTTACATTCTGGTAATTGTCTATACATGTTTTATAATCAGAGGGGTCACAATGAAAAACAGTTGCAATGCTGCAGCAAACAGGATAAGAATGAAAGTAATGTTCTTGAATTATTGAAAAAAAAATAATTCTTTTGCGGCAGCTGATATTTTCACATTATCATATCAGTGTGTGGTGTTTTCATGAATGGAACAACTGTGCTACTTTAGATTTATATCACAGTGAAAGACATGACAGCGTTTAGGTCTAATTGGTTATGTAGCCTAGTGTATTGTATCATTCTAAACTTTAGTAATCCGGAGTTGATTGCATGTAGAGCAATAATAATGTTTTATCTCAGTTAAAGCAGTCTCATAGGATGCATTAGGCCTGTGTTTATCCAACGGAGTTTCACTACTAGAGAGCTGATCATGTTTCCCTCTAGATTTATTAAAAGTTTATTTTGATGAAAATCTATTACGATCAGAACAAAACCTCAGTTTGGAGCTTGATAGTTGCTTGGATGGCAAGTATTTGATCACACTTTTATATCAACACATTCATGAGTTCAGAGACTTGGCTGGCCTTAAATATCTTTTTATTTTTTGCATCTGAATAATGAAATTGTAACGCAAAACATTGTACTTTATTGTTGTACTTGTCTGGGCAAAAAATAGATCAAATTGACTTTATTGATTTATTGCTTTATTGTAATGTCTCCTTAATGTGAAATGTCATTTAATGTTAAACAGGTTTACCAAAATCTGCAGATTTTCGGACGAAGGAACGCACTCCACACCACTAAGGAAACTTTAATACCCTTTCGATTTTGTGTTCGCATTTGGTGGTCAAGAATACATATTTGAGGATTTGGCTGGGATTATACAATGCTTACGTAATATGTTGTAACTGTTAATTAAACGTTCAGACTGAGTGAAAAGAGCAGTCCAATTGTTAAAAGCTCCATCATTTCTGCGGTATTGACTCTATTGATCCAGAGTTGGTGGTAAACGGGTTTGACTAATGCATGAGGACTGAACCAAGTGTCACCACAGAAACCGTGCCTATTCCTCATAATGATTTCAAGTCATAAAATCCAGTTTAATGTGTGTGCACTAACGACAGAGGTTCAGCTGTAATGCCCCTATAAAGACCTTATTATAGTTAATTAGCTGGTCCAACGTTAAACTTGCTAATATGTTCTATTTTCCAGTGACATGAAATCGTGTAGCTCGCTACAGTGCGTGAAAAACGTTATCATTGCGTATTTTAAATGAGCACATATTGATCTAGCTTCTGTCTTCGGTTCCCTTGATCGATTCCTGTCCATGGACTGACGTTGCTGACGTGGCATATCGAAACACTTTGACACACACTGAAAAGGTCATGTTGTACACTGCAGGTGTATTTTGTAGGTCTACAATTACTGTCTATTACTGTCTCTCGACATTTCAAACTTGCCTTTGTGTTGGTGACGTTCGGTTTTGCGGGTTTTGTCGCTAGAACGGAAGAACATACATTGTTTATACTTAAATGTCCACGGTGGCAGCTGCGTATGCCATGTTTACTGATGTGTTGTTAAACTTTGCTTTCAGCTCCAACAGCTATTCGCAACAGACACCCTGTGACCATCACCATCAAGGTGACACCCTGTGAATCTCTCAAACTCCTGGTCAGTACCACTACCCTCTTTCAACTGATGAATAGTGAAAAACGGCACATAGCAACAAACTACGGCCAATAATAGTACCTAGAAATAGCACTTATATCGTAAACTGATCCGATTTTAAATGAGGGGCAGCTCCTGTGGCTCTGAGGTAAGAGCTAACTGGTACCAGCGTTTGAATCCTGGTGGAGTTTGGAATGGGACAGCAGGTGCAGTTCTGTTGCCTCCAATCGAGTTTGCATGTCATTTATTCAATGAAACTGAATAGTCTGGTACTTTAGCCAATTTTTAACAGATTTATGTGCTCCTCTTGTATCAACGCCAATTTGGAGCGACTGAACCGCCTCACACGCATGCCTATGGACTGTGAGAGGAAACGGGAGTACCCAGAGTAAACCCACACAGACCCTGGGAGGACCCACCCTGGTATTGAACCTGGGACCTTGTTGCTGTGAGGTAGCGGTGCCCCCCCCCACCCCCCCACCGCGTCACCGTGCTGCTGGGAAAGACAAAGAAAAACAATCAAACTGAATGG
The DNA here is from genome assembly GCA_034779995.1 of Parotocinclus haroldoi. NCBI lineage: Eukaryota > Metazoa > Chordata > Actinopteri > Siluriformes > Loricariidae > Parotocinclus > Parotocinclus haroldoi. The sequence continues at coordinate 9,121 of JAUZST010004451.1, read as the reverse complement.
TCTGTTACCTTGCCTCATATTTACCTTTGTGCTAACCTTAATTAACATCTAGGCCACCCATGGAGGATGGGTTCCTTTTGGAGTCTTGGTCCTCCCAAGGTTTCTTCCTTCTACTTTCAGGGAGTTTTTCCTTTCCACTGTCGCCCTAGGCTTGCTCAACTTGGGATTGGCCTTTTAAGATCATATAAGATTTTAAAGCTGCTTTGAGACAACGCTCCGCCGTAAAAAGTGCTATAGAAATAAATTTGACTTGACTTAATCTTGCATTAAGGGGCAGGAAGACAGACTATGAGTAAGATTGAAAAAGTTCAACTCCTCTTTGCATTGAGGAAGCAAGAGCAATCAAGATGGTATGAGGTCAATAAACGTGCACTGGTGCTGAATGAGGACACTCCCAAACTGAGTGTACTGTACACATATGTAGCCTAGAGCTGAGAGTTTCAACACCATAACTGAGCAAATCTCTACACCTGAGAGAGCCAGTGAAATGAACAGAGTGGCAGTAAGGGAGAGTGAGGGAGCGGCAGTTAGACAGGTGAGTGTATAGAGGGTGTGACTGTGCCGGACAAATAAATATGTGAAATTGAGACAACAGAAATCTATATGACTTCCTGTATGTACTCACAGGATATGATAATCATTTTATTAGCACCTCCTTGTTTACCCAGGCAAAAATGTACTGTGAAAATTGACAGCAAAGCCACGAGGTAGTCAGATTACCACTGGAATCCATAGTGGAGCTGGGAAATTATTAATGGTGAGTTCATAGTCACCCAGGTTTACAATTGTACTAGGGAAATTAACAGTAGAAGCATGAAGTGGCCAGATTCCCATTGAATATCCATAGTAGAAATATAAACTTTATGGTCAAACTACTATGAAATCTCACAGTAATTTATTTTCCTGGGTATACTCTATTTTTAGCAGTTCCACTCACCATATACTTTAGAAGCATCTTGTAGTTCTACAATTAAAGACTGTAGTCCATTACTTTGTCTACGTCCTTTGTTCCTTCCCTTTACTCTGCTCTCTAATGGTCAGGACCTCCAGAGGACCAGCACTGATCAGGTACTGTATGGGTGATGGATCATCCTCAGCACTGCCCAACAAGGAGGTGTGTGTTGCTTCTTCTATTAATACTGCTTATAATAGTAACTATAGGTTCTATTTATATAGGGAATTTTACACTGGCAAAAATACTTTAGATCATATCAGGGTATTAATAACAGAAATAGTTCTGTTTAGTCATATAAGCATAAGCACTGTGCAGTCTTAGACCACCATCAGATTACATATCCCATTGTTTTGGCTTTGGAATAATGACCAGATCATACAAAAATTTGACTAATTAGACAATTTTCACTATAGTTAATTCTGTGTTTATTTCTTAGGAAACAACCTGAAACAGAAAAAACAACTATTGATATATATACAGTATATAGGTATACAGTATATAGGTATGTATGTGTGTATATATAAATATATATAAATATACTGTGAAAGGAAACCGGAGTACCCACAGTAAACCCACACAGACACTGGGAGAACATGCAGACTCCACCACTTCTATCCACCGAGCCACTGTCCTGCCCATTCCTTGGCATAAGGATAGGCAGGGGTTAAACCATGCAAAAAAAAAAAGAAACAAATGGAAAATGAATTGTGCTATTGTTTGAAAGTTTTTATTATTACTCTGGGCTACCTAAAATCAGTCCGTGCAGTTGGCATGTCCTGTTTTGAATAAAACATTTCCTCTCGGCGGGCAGAGCGGCACATTGTCTTTAAGGTTCACTTTAAGGTTCATATTGAGGTATCTCCGGCAGGAAGCTTCTATTTGTGATCTGGTGCTTTCTGAGATCACATTGTACAGTTTATAGAAGGGCTACAGTGTGGCGAAGGATGTGCTTCTGTTATATGTGGAAAGCAAGACGTCCTGATGAAAACCGGTTATGATAAGTAAGAGCATATCCTCAATGACATGACATGCATTATCAGTGTAACATCCCAAAGACATGAAAAATACATTTGTAACATGTCCTGGTTTCAATTTGAAATTGAACCAAATTCTGAAATAAAGTTATGGTATTTCTATAAGCAAAACGACCAAAGTGCCCTCAAAGCTCCCTCACGCTCAAAATCTCACTTCTGCCTGCCCTAAGGCTTTTTCTTCTTCCTCCTGTTTCTCAATTCTGTTCATCAGAGCGACGTGTTTTTGTTCTTTGAGACACTCAGTTCTGTAACGCTTGGGTTAGTAGCTCGAGGCTTGAGTTGGGTAAACGGAGAAAATGTGCAGGGCTTAGAATGGACAGGTAATGGGCGTGGCTTGTGCAGAGGTGGAGCTGTGTGTGTGTCTCTCTCTGTCTGTCTGTGTATGAGTGTGTGCAGAGGGGCACATACAGAAGAGTGGGTGAAGCTCGCCGACGATAAGTCCCTCTGGCGCACATTTTACGCACTCATTTTATCAGAACCTACAGAGCTTTTCTAAACAACCTGGAGAAAGCTTAAGCACTGGACGGTGTTCTGACTTAATATCGCGGCGTTATGGCGCTTTACAAGACTGTTACTCTCTGTCTGCTCTGGTCCGTGGAGATCTGCATAATATCCGCCTTTAACCTGGACACGGAAAACGTGATCAAGAAAACCGGGGAAGCAGACAGCTTGTTCGGCTTCTCCCTGGCCATGCACCGACAGCTGGTCCCGAGCGATAAGAGAATGTAAGTGCACTGGTTTCTTTCTTTTAAGTCTCACCTGTACGGTTTAATATGAAGCAGGTAAAGCTGGGGGTGTTTCCTCTTGGAGTTCTCTCTCTCTCTCTCTCTCTCTCTCTCTCTCTCTCTGTGTAAATCAATGCCAAGGTGAAGCCATTGTGCGAATAAGCAACCCAGGGCTGGGTGATATATGATATGATATAGGGATATGGCGATATACTGAAGCCAGAGTCAATAAATCGACTATAATCCTCTTAAATCACCCCTTAATATGAACTTGGAGACATTTTATTATTAATTGCGGTATCTTAATTAGTTATGCTTGACAGAATTGATTAGGCAAGGTGGTGCAGTGACAAGGTCAGAAGGATTGTCCTCAAAATCAAAAAGGTTTTTGCTTCCCAAATCCTATGTCACAAGGTACAGAAACTGTTATAACAAATGAGGTAATTCTAAACAAAACAGGATGATCACCTGAAGTCGTTGCATGACAACCCAAGATCATCATGTAATGATATAATAATGTAATATTGTGAAGCTGCTTTGAGACAACGCACCAATGTAGCAAGCACTATATAAATAAATTTGACTTTTGACTTATAAAAAACAAACCATCTGCCACTAAATTTTTATGTAAGGCAATGGAGTTCATGTTTGCGTTCCGAACTCTTCAAAAAAGAGATGCAGATAAACTGTTTATGTGACTTTAATCATTTTGTACTAATAGGTTGCCATTGTTGCACATCTGAATCTTTTGTGTTCCTGACATCATATAATGACCTAAAGCGCAACATCATAGAGCACAGCTACAAAAAGAACTAAATTGTTCTATGTCGCTATCTGAGTGTTAGATCATATATTCATTGATTAAAAAAAAAAAAAAAGCTCACCAAAAAGGAGATGTTGGAATTGAATAAAACAAAACAGCTGCCAGTAAATTTGGGTCCTTTCTGTGTGGAGTCTGTATTTCCTTCCTGTGTCTGGGTGGGTTTACTCTGGGTACTCCGGTTTCCTCCCACAGTACAAAGACATGCGTGTTAGGTTAATTGATCACTCTAAATTGGCATTGACGTGTGTGTGTGTGTGTGTGTGTGTGTGCGTGTGTGTGTGTGTGTGTGTGTGTGTGTATGAATGACTAGTCTTGAGATGAACTTGATTATGGATATAACCGTGTGTGTCGCTCAGATGGCCAATGACGCCGATAGCAACGTTAAAGAAGAAAAACAAACAAACAAGAATGAAACTTTATTTGTGAGAATGTAAAGATGATGTTCTTAAATGATTAGGAGGCTCTAGTTACCCTATTAGGCTGAGGGTATTTGAGGCGTATGGTATCCCGTGGAACATTTATCCGCTGATGATGCAGCTGGGTCTGTAGTTCCTCATCCATCACACCAGCAGTTGGGGCAATGTGTTGCTCCACAGAATTGGCAGCATTAAAGCGCTCACCACAAGGCCGCCATACTTAACCATTGTCAGATCCCAAACAGAACCTGGATTTGTCACTATAGACAATATGGTTCCAGTTCACAGCAGACCAGGTTTCTTGATTCATGATAACACTGGAAAAAAAGGTGATGGAGGCTGGGTGTCAATGGCAGGATACCTATTGGGCACTGTGACAACAAATTTCCCTCTGCTTTGTGCCTCAAGAGGGGTGTGTAGTGAAGGTGCCACCTGTGTCTGGATGGTTGACAACAAAACTGTGAGAGCTGCTTGTGCGGGAACTTGTTCAACATGTTTGTGTACCCTCACCGAACCACTGCTCCCAACACCCCCTAACAGCTAGGTGAGAATGGCCCGACAGCGACCCGATGGTCGAAAGGGTCAGTCCAATGATGTCCCAAAAGTCTGTCAACTGGGCAAAATGTTTTCGAAAGGGTCATATAGTCATTTCTGGCAGTCAGCAGTCTCTGAGAGCCTTTTTAGGGCAGCGGGGAAGCACTTTTATGCCCTCTTTTGGGGCAAAACCCAGTGTCTAATCACACCACACTTGTAATCATTTACTCTGTCTGAGACAGAATAGCATGCCGAGATTTGCAGCTATCCCACATTTCTATCTGGCTTTATATTTTTGTCAGTGAATATTAAAAAGAACCTCAACTCACAGTGGTGCGGTGACAAATATTAAGGAAAATTTTGATATTCAGTAGTACTAAGAAACTACTACTTTCTCTCATCCTGGCTTGTTTGAGCCTTTGCTCGTTAATCGGCTTGGTTTAAGGCTGTTTGTCTCAATCCTGCTCCTGGATTAAGGTTTTCTTTTCATTCCTGTGTAACCTTGAGTCATACTTTAAGAAATAATTTCTGAAACATCTGACGTAACTGATGTAGCTGTAAACATTTAATTATGAATTAAACCCCATTTTCTCAGTTCAAATGAAAAAAGTAAGTTTACTCCCTAAATCCTGGTCGTACGTAAAAATCTCAATTCTTTTTAATTGTAAATTTAACATTGTGATTTTACAAAACTTGTGTGTTATTTGAAAAGCTAAAAGATCCAGTCGATTTACTTTAGGTTACTGAGGTTTAATGTTATTCTTGTTTGTGGGGTATTGATGGCTACAGTAGTCCTTCGTTGCCATGCATGCTGGCGGTAAGTCCCAGTAAGCTCAGATATTGGGAAAACTTCTGGGTTTACATGACTTTTCCATGACTTGGATAATAATTGGATTTCTAATTTGCAACCAGCCATTAATCTCACAAAAGGATGTGAAGAAACGAACTTCTTCAATTCCTCAAGCATATACTGCATTTTAGAGTCTCGTGAAAGTGTTTGGAAGCCGTTTCACAGGTCCTGCACTTTATTGTGCTATTTGAATGTACTTTGGCCCAGGGTTGCCAGGTCCTTCATGTAAAACAACCAAAATGCCAAAAAATCAAAATATCTTAATAAACGGATTTGGCAACCTTGTTTGATTCTGCTAGCCGCTTCCAGGACAGCTCTACACTCATTTGCGTGTAGACGGACAAAACTGATTAAAATTAGACTAAGGGGATATATGCGCTGAGAAATCCGATTACTGAGAAAAAACCCAGCTTTGGTTATCTGAGTTCTAAATTTGGCTTCTAGATTGGCGTATGCTGTGTACATGCATACATGAATAGTGAATGCGATTGTGATTGGAGTATTAAGTGCACGTGAACACACTTTGTATTTACTAAACCTGTAGGAAGTTTATGGGGAAATGACACATTTAATACAGGTAGGGACTGTGGTGGCCTAGTGCTATGGACCAGAAGCTCTAGGGTTCAAATCCCACCTCTGCCACAGTCGGGTCCCTGAGCAAGACCCTTAACCCATAATTGCTTGGATTGTAAGTCTGTATTAATTGTAAGTTGCTCTGGATAAGGGCGTCTGCTAAATGCTGTAAATGTAAAAAAAAATGTAAATACAAATATGTTAGAGGATAAAGTATAACAATGCAGCAGTAAAGGCATGGTAATTGTGATATGACATTTCAGGTCAGACTGTTATTCTGTGGAAACTTTATACAAGGTCAAGTGTGTGTGTGTGTTTGTGTGTGTGTGTGTGTGTGTGTGTGTGAGAGAGAGAGAGAGAGAAAAAGAGAAAGAGAGAGTGCACATCAAGTTATGATTCATTCTCTCAATTCTTTTTTCTCTGCTGCCAATGTTGCTGCCAGATGTTTAGCAGGGTAAAGGCTGTGTGTGTGTGCGCATGTGTGTGCGTGCACGCGCGCTTGTGTGTGCATGCTCCTGTGCTAACCCCGGCTACTGTTTTTTTCCATGTGTAAAAATGCACAAGGAAGCACCTGAGCATGTGATCAGTGTCACCAAATGTTCAGCTAGCTGAATGTTGATACTGGATATTGAGATTACTGTAGGGTAAATACGGGCCTTATTTACCCCCAGCATGCACCAGTGAATAGATATGCCCTTAATAATGGTCATGCATGAGAAAGGAAAAATGATGTCTAAGAAAGAAAGTGGGGAAAAAGACAGCCTGTGTTGTAAGAAGCACCGAAAGACTGTGTGTGTGTGTGTGAAGGAAAGTGTGTGTAAGCCAGTGTGTGAAAGCCAGTGTGAGAGCAGGTCCGTAACCACGCCCCACATTCAGTACACTTTTCCACTTTTAGTAAGCCCTCAAGTGTAGAAAAGTCCAGTGTGTGATGGTTTATAGAGATGTGGTTGGTTTACTGCAGGAGTGTAACAACACACTGTTGCAATGGTGTGTATTGCCAAATTTTGAGTTGCTGTGCATTACAATACTGGTACATCATACAAAAATAACGTTGAAATGCTGACATTTTGTGCCAGTTAAAGCACATTCGGTGGAGCTGCTATTTAGTTCTGGAGATGTGTTTATCAGATTTAGTCCAGATTTCTGCTTCATGCAGAGGTAGTTCCTGTTTTATGATATACACTATATTGCCAAAAGTATTTGCTCACCCATCCAAATGGTCTGAATCAGGTGTTCCAATCGCTTCCATGGCCACGGGTGTATAAACTTAAGCACCTGGGCATGCAGACTCTTTTTACAAACATTTGTGAAAGAATGAGTCATCAGTGAATTCCAGCGTGGAACTGCGATAGGAGGCCACCTGTGCAACAAATCCAGTCGTGAAATTTCTCTCTCCTAAATATTCCAGTCAACTGTAAGCTGTATTATAAGAAAATGGAAATGGAAATGTTTAGGCCACCTAAACTGACAGGGCGGGGTCAGTTGCTGAAGCGCATAATGCATAATGCGAAAAGGTCACCGACTTTCTGCGGAGTCGATCACTGTTGACCTCCAAACTTCATGTGGCCTTCAGATTAGCTCAAGAACAGTGTGAAGAGAGCTTCATGGAATGGGTTTCCACGGTCGAGCAGCTGTGCTGCAATGCAAAGCGTCGGATGCCGTGGTGTAAAGCACGCCGCCAATGGACTCTAGAGCCGTGGAGGAGCATCGCGCTTCTCCGTCTGGCAATCTGTTTGGCGGTCGCCAGGAGAATGGTACTTCTGACTGAACTGTGCCATTTCTAAAGTTTGGTGGAGGGGGGAATTTTGGTGTGGGGGTTGCTTTTCAGGAGCTGGGCTTGGTCCCTTAGTTCCAGTGAAATGAACACTTAATGCTTCAGCATACCAAGACATTTTGGACAATTCCATGTTCCCAACTTTGTGGGAACAGTTTGGAACCGGCCCCTTCCTCTCCCAACATGACTGTGTACCAGTGCATAAAGCAAGGTCCATAAAGACAGGGATGGCAAAGTCTGGTGTGGATGAACTTGACTGACCTGCAGAGTCCTGACCTCAACACCTTTGGGATGAATTAGAGCAGAGACCGAGAGTCAGACCTTCTCATCCTTCTGTGTAACACAACTGGAACTCACAACTGTGTTTTCATTGTTATGCCACATCTGCAATGTATGACCACATTTTAGGGCCACTAATGAAAAAAAACCCATAAATATTGGATTTTAGGCTATTTTGAGAATAATGTCATAATGTTTCAAAAGCAAAAATATGTATTTTTATGTTGTATTTTTTGCGAATTAAAAGTAGTAAAGTTGGAAACCCTGTAATGTTTAGAAAATAAAAAGTCATAGTTCTGAGAATTAACAAGTCTTCCGATTTTATAAACTTGTAATGGATGAAGTGTAATATTTTGACAGTAATCATGGTTCATTACATAAGGTTATGACAAAAAGTTGAAATGTTTAAAAATGTTTAAGAATTTTAAGAATAAAAAAGTAAGAATGTTTAGACAATAAAAAGCTGTAATCTTTTGAGAAGAAAAAGCTATAATGGTAATATAATGGTATGATGGTGTAATGGTGTAATGGCTCATTTGGAATGTTTCGAGGAAATAGTAATGTAGAAGTAATGTAACTTTTTCAAGAAATATTTCGTAAAGTTTCTTGAACAAAATCATTTTTTTTTTACTTTTGTTGACTGTCCGACCCACAAAATGCAAACCTGGATTCCCCACTTCGTGCTCCTCCTTTCCACTGATCTTTATGCCAGTTTTTTTTTATGAACTATAGCATAAAAAGGTGGTTTCTTGGCTTCTGTCCTTCCATAAAGACCATTCCTGATCAAGCTTCTTCAGACTGTGGAAGGATCAACTTTGAATCCTCATGAAACTGCCAGGTACTTGCCCCTGTACCCTATAAAAATCCTTTCAGTTTTTTAATACTGCATACAAATTTCCTGCATTTTTGTTATATTCCAGTCAAGAGACTAGAGAAACAATTATTTAATTGAAAAGATAAATCTTATCTGCTTGCTGTTGGCACTCTCATAACACACTCTTGACTCACATCCTTGACTGCAGCACACAGGATTGCTCTGTTTAAAGCCTAGAAAAATCCTGTCAGCTTGAAAAGTGTAGCCTACAGATGTGTGTGTGTGTGTGTGTGTGTGTGTGTGTGTGTGTGTGTGTGTGTGTGTGTGTGTGTGTGTGTGTGTGT
>JAUZST010004450.1:0-42106 GCA_034779995.1 Parotocinclus haroldoi | reverse complement strand
TTATAATGTGATATACAAATGATGACAATTTTCACTACATTTCTCACAAAAACGTGTGTGTGTGTGTGTGTGTGTGTGTGTGTATATGTATATATATATATATATATACACATACACACACACACACGAAGTATGGGAAAATATATTGGAGGTTTGGGGGAATATATTTTCCCATAGTTCACTTGAGCATCTGTACTAGAAATCGAACTGGGGATCTCTGGATCTCTGAATGGAATGTATTAACCACTGTCTCTGTGCCACATGATTTAAATTTGAACAACATTAAGTTTGGTCTTAAACTAAGCATACTGTACATGTAAACAGGAAGTTATGAGAATAGAATATTAAATGTATTCTACACATAAGGAATGCTTTAGGATCCTTCGAATGAAATTACTAATTAACTGTTTTGCTAGTTTGTGGCAACTAATCAAACATACACTGGAAAACAATAGTTATCTGTTGCTTTGTTGTTTTTGTTAAAATGTACTGTATATGTTGGATGCTCTAAGTTAGTGCTGATCAGAGCTGTCACCAGTTACAATATAGTTAACCGTTGTACTTTTTCTTTTAAAGGACCTGAAGTACATCTATGGCAGGTATATTGACCCATCATCAGAAGAAGAGAGAAATATGTAAGTCTGCTTATAACACTTTCACAGCAGAGTCCAGAGCCTGTTCTGGTACTGAGTGGGCACATCATGAACAGGGCCACAGTACATCACAGATTATATGACTTTGCCTTTCTCAGCTGATTAAACATCATTGACTGCAGTATCGATGGGCTTTAGTTAATGATAGCCAATTTGTGAACGTTAGTTAATGGGGTTTTATTTGCACTGGTGCGTTAAATGGTGCAGCTCTTTCATAGGGTTTAATGGTTTATTTGGTTGCACACTCAATGGAGTGTGTATCCATTAAGTAGATTTAAGAAGAGTGTCTACCCCAAAGCTGTCAGAGAACTGAATACTGGCAAACACTGAAAACAACCTGCACAGTGCTAAATAAAAAAAAAATCAGCAATAACCCAAAGTGCAATACTTATGCTGCTAGCTATGCATGCATGATGCATTCTTTTCATTTATTAAGCCAATATACATTTTTATTCTGTAGTGTTCCGTTTTATTCAAGTACTGTAGTACTCAAGGGACCCTTAAGTGTGTTTTGTGATGGTCAGGACCCTCACAGAGCAGGTACTATTTAGGTGGTGGATTATTCTCAGCATTGCAATTACACTGATGTGTTGGTGTTTTGGTTTGTGTTGTGCTGGCATGATTGGATCAAACACAGCAGTACTGCTGGAATTTGTATACACCACATTTACTTACTGTGCACTCCAGTAGACACATCTACCATATTGCACCACCTTGTAGATATAAAGTTAGTGACAGTAGCTCATCTGTTGCTGCACAGTTTGTGTTAGTCATTCTGGAATCCTTTATCAGAGCTCAAAGGATTTTGCCTACCACCAAATAGTACCTGATCTGTGTTGTTTCTGTGGGGTCCTGACAATAAGAGAACAGAGTGTAGAGGAAACAATGTATGTAGAGAAACAGATGGACCGATTAAAAAGGACAATGAGTGTAGAAACCAGATGTACCTAAAGTGATTGGTGAGTGTACAGTTGTTTAGGAAAGGTAATGTTTTATTTAAAATGTTGACAATTGATTACTAGTAGTATGCCAGAAAGGCATGTTTTTGCAACTATTTCTCCTAAATTGGTTGGATAACTGTGATGTGATCCCATTATTAATTTGAATAACTGTGATTATTGTGTTAGCTTTAATTGTGCAGCCTTAAACTTACATTCTGAAAGTGTAAAAGCTGTCTTAATAATAGTAAGTTTTGATAGGTGATGAAGTTATAACATTTGTTGGTAATGCACTAAAGGTAAAAGAATGTAACTTACACTTGTACATGTCTGACTATGTGCAGGTTTGATATCGTTTTGATGAAAGAGGGAAGAATGAAAGGTCAAGCCTTCATCGGGCTCCCCAGTGAGAAAAGAGCAGAGAATGCCTTGAGGGACACGAATGGCTACATCCTGCACAACAAGCCCTTAGTGGTCGTATCCTTCACGTACTCATTTCACTCGTTGCTTCTTTTCGGCAGGATTAAAATGTCAGTCTATCAAAAGCTTGTGATTTTCTGACACTTGCCCCTGTCTGGTGCTGAGCTGTGTGTTTTTATAGGAAGAAATCAAGGTTTGAATGTCAATTGCATCTTTTAAGATATGCCATAAGTTTTCCACTTTTGGGTCGTGAGAGGAGTGCACATGTGAGTGACATGTATTGTGCTTAACTCAGAAACTCAGCAATTTGCCCGATCGGCGAGACCAAAACAAGACATGGAGGACCCCAAGACCGGACCCAAAAAACGCTGAATGGGTAAGTAATAATGTTGATGACACTGACCATAACTGTACATAATCAGTTTAGAAAATACAGTTGAAACAATACTAAAGATAGAAAAAAGTAATAGTCCCTGTTTTTAAACTGTAAATTGCATAACAACAGATACACCATTATAAATTGTTTACTAAGAAAATTATCAGTCTATGCATGTTGTACAACCTTCTCTTAGACACATGTCTGGTATTAAAATGTCACAATTAGAGTATCGTATTAAGAAATGCAAATCGGACACTATGACTATTATGATGCAGTTGAAGTTCATGTTGAAGTTATGTTCACGTTACATTTGTTAGTAATAGGTTATGCTGCCAAAGCAAATAATTTTATGCATGAACCCTCATATGCGTTGTCATCCACCCAGCAAGTACAGGTCCTGGGTGTCATTATTTTGGGTTTGTGGGAACTGGCTTCCTTGACAAAAGTCCACATGCAATTAGTACTAATACTTGTATTCACAGGGCTGATTGACTGATATAAGTTACAAGAATGTTCTCAGTCCAGTTATTATTCAGAATAATACATAGCAGTTATGTAAGAAATGTTTGGATTGATGTTATAAACAAAGAATGAAAAAATATAAGCAGATTGCATTATTGATCTATTTGCATAGCATATCCGGTTAATAGGACCAGCCGCTTATTCGGACCAAATCCTAAAGTACCGAAACAAATCCTGTTATATATGTGTAATGTTAATTCGCTTATTTGGACCAAAATTTCGCTTAATCGGACCTAAGAACGTGACAGCGAATAAGAAATATGTAATATCCGTGAAGAAACTCTGGCATAACTACCCGAAAACTCCCCGAGTTTCTCCCCAGCCCTCTACTGCCACCTACAGATATTTGCCTAACATTTCCATTTACTACAAAAAAGAAGCCACAAGTTCCCATCTAGCCACAGCAAAAGCGTATCAGATCACACTGGATAAGTTCTTTAAACGTTGATTGGAATTTAGTAAGAACTTGTTTTTTACAGTATTATGCTTTGCATGCTGAGTATCTATACATTGTGTTGTAGATCGTTTCAAAAAACTTGCAAATGTATTTTTCGATGAACGAAGTTTGTAATCAACAGTAGTTCTTGTTTGTATGTTCGCTATACGTGTATAATCGCACAACAAAGGTTAACAACTGTTAATAAACATTTAATAACATTTGCATAAATTATAGCACGTCCTGTCTTGTATCATAGGGAATGTTCGTTTAATCGGATCAGTTGGTTATTACGACCAAAACAATGTGGTCCAGATGTGGTCTCATTAACCGGATTTGACTATGAGTGTATATATATACACACATACACATATATATAATACACTGCTAATGCAAATTAGGGGATATTTCAAAATTAAATATTAAGTTTTAACTATTCAGGTCAGTAAGCCGTGTGGTTATGACTGAAAATAAACACTCAGCGGCCACATTATTTGGTACAAATGCTTGTTAGCGCAAATATCTAATCTGGTGAATCCAAACATTTTGTAAATGATCTACTGGGATTTTCATGCACTGCCATTTGTAGGGTTTACAAATACTGGTCTGAAAAAAAAGAAAATATCCAGTGACTGGCAGTTCTCTGGTCAAAAATGCAATGTTGATGCCAGAGACCAACTTCATCATTCACATCTATTGAACTGCTTATTAACACAAATATATTATTAGCCAAGCAAATGGCAGCAACTCTAAATACATTTAGGCATGTAGACACGGTCAAAACGTCCTGCTTAAGTTCAAACCCAGTATCAGAATGGGGAAGAATGGTGATTTAAGTGACTTTGAACAAAGCATGGTTGTTGATGCTAGATGGGCTGGTATGAGTATTTCAGAACCTGTTGATCTACTGGGACTTTCACACACAGACATCTCTAAGATTTATAGAGAACGGTCAAAAAAGAGAAAATATCCAGTGCTACAACCATCCTGACCTTGAAGCAGATGGGCTACAACAGCAGAAGACCACCCTGGCTGCCCAGCCTATCATCTAAGATCAGAGGCAACAGTTCATGTCTCAACTCTGCCTGGTCTGATGAGTGGAGATTCACATTGTGATTCTGCAGCTAATGAATCTGCATGATAATATGTCAGTACGGACCAAAATCTCTGAGGAATGTTTCTATGAACTTGTTTAAGTTATTGCACTAGCAAGATGTACCTAATAAAGTGGCCACTCGAGAATGGTCAAACTGGTTCTACCACCTTTGTATGGTAGGGTCAGAATTTGGCGTGAACAACATGTTATCGCTCTGCCTTCTATCAGCGGTTCAGGCTGGTGGTGCATAGTTGAGCATAGTTACAGCACCACATTCTACTTGAGAATTGCTGCAGACCATCTCTTTATGATCACAGTGTAGTATCTTCTGATGGCTAACATGCAATGCCACAAAGCTCAAATCATCTCAAACCAGTTTCTTGACCATGCCAATGAGTTCGCTGTACTCAAAAATCCGGATCCCAATACAAAAGAGCACAATTTGTGGATGTGGTGGAACAGGAGATTTGCATCATGTATGTACAGACAAATCTGCAGTCCAAGCCTGCTAGCAAGGGGTACCTAATGAAGTGGCCGATGACTATACATTTTATTTGCTTTGATTTTAACTGCACTCAGGATTGTGCTGCACCGACAATATTAATTCAGTCAATAAAGTTCTGTGGTGCGTAATACACAAGGCTGTATAATTAAGCCTGAACATAGCAACATCTATTTCAACACAATCTTCAAATACATTCAACACTTCTTGTTTCAGTCAAACTTTCAAACACAACATTTCACACACTGAAAAATCCATGCATTGTTTGATGCACAGTGCATGCAAAACTCAAGAAAGGACAACGCCAACATTTACAAAGCAGGGAGAAAATGGCGTGTCTTTATCAGCAGAGACTTTGAAAGGGAGAAGAAGGCAGTGGTAGGCACATGCAGGTCACTTGTTTGGCTTTTCTACGTCACGGAGCCGGTAAAAAGAAGCTCCGTTGGCCCTCTCTGAGCAAGCGAGCTGATCACTCAAAACTAAAACCAAAATGAGGAGAAATCTAGGAGGGTGCTGGTCACGGAGGTGAGAGCCGGAAGCAGAGTTCTAAAGCCTGTTCTCCACCGACTGCCCTGAGATGTGCCCAAACTTACCTTCAGTTACCCAATACTCAAGAGCCCTCTGGAGCTTAAAATGGTACACTATATTGCATAGAGGAAGAATGAACGGCATTCCAGTTCTATGCTGTGTATGGGAAGTTCAGGGCTTAACTGGAGTTTCATATTTCTTTTTTAAGCACATGGTTTACTCGAGATGGACTGGGGAGAAGGTGGTCGAGGAGAAAAGGAATAGAGGGCTGAACAGAAAGAGGTGGAGTATTAGTCTAGAGGAAACGCCAGGCAGGTTAAGAGCACACTGCTCTGCTGTACTCGGAGAGAGTGAGGAGAACAGGGATTGGTGAGGAGAGGAGGACAGGAAGCACAAGCACATCACCTGGATTACACACTGTGTGGACCCCAGTTCACACCAAATTGTTTTGAAAGTGTAATGTGTTGGTGACCGGATCCATTTGTGCTTGTAAACCAGTTAATGACCGACGCAGCAAAACAAGCCATTTTAGTTTCCTGTTTTAAGAAAATAACTCTATGTTTGGCTCATTCTCCCATGGTACTAATAACCTCCAGAGTTCCACAAGGTCGAGCGGCTTGTTTTCAAAGAGTTCAGCTTTGGTTCAAGTCGCACTTTGATTGAAGTCTAATGAGCTCCAGAGCAAGCGCTCCCGCTCCTGATTATGAGCCTGGCCTCCTCCTGCACATGCACAAATTATCAGAGGACCGTTTTGGAGTCCGACAGCTCAATTCATTTGAACCTCTGAATGGCCTGTGGGTGTGTAAAATAGTTGTGGTGGTGGAGCATGTCAGCCAAAGTCAGCACAGCATTAATAATTGCATGGTTCCTTTCTGCTGGAGCTTTAGGGATCGTTATACTTTATAGGTAGGTTATGTTGTAGTCCAGGTGGGTGCCTGGACTGTGTTACACTAAAGCGGCACTTAAACTCTGCTCCATAGTTACTCATATTACACATACTAAAACTAGGGCTGAACAATATGCATCATATTATTAATCAAAGTGGTCATGGAGGCAAGATAGTGATTTATACTTGTACATGATCTATTTATATTCCACATATTTGTTGTGGACACAAAGATCAGTATTCTGTGATGAACTGTATAGTATATAATGTGTCCAAACATTTACATAAGCCTTTACCAAATTAAATAATGTAGCACTGTTTGCTGAGTTTCATTCTTAAGATAAACGTCATTATTTCAATTAACATCTAGGCCACCCAAGCAAGATGGTTCCCTTTTTGAATCTTGGTCCTCCCAAGCTTTCTTGGGTTGCAAGTTTTTCCTTTCCACTGTCACCCTAGGGTTGCTCAATTTGGGATTGGTCTTTTAAGATAATATAACGCTGTGAAGCTGCCTATAGACAATGCTGCATTGTAAAATGCGCTATATAAATCAGACTTAACTAGAGTTTGAAGCAATAACGTCTCTGCTCTTAAAACTGGTGATGCTACAGTTGATTTCATGGAGTCTTGTTTGGGATAAATACCATGATATACATGACTAAAGATTGGCACGTCTAGTTAAGAGCAATTTAAGTGCACTTCTAAAAAAAAAAAAAAAAAAAAAAATCCACATCCAATATTTTGTATATTTTGGTTGCTCAAGTCTAAAAATGTTTCATTCTGTTTTTCCTGTGCTTAACTATTTTTTACGAATTTTTCAGATTAATCATGTCGTCATAGCACAAACCACTATGCATGCTCGGTGTCCTGCCCTCAATAAAAGGGGAAAAAAAAATAAAAAAATAAAAAAATAATAACTACACAGCTCACAAAAATTAGGGGATACTTCAAAAGGAATATGAAGAGGATCCTAAAAGAACGGCTGGACAATCTGATCCTGTTCATGCCCCATCACTGTCAGTGTGTTTTGGTAGCCTGGGGTGACCGTACACCCTACTTTCATGCTATTTTGACACTCGAGATTTTAAAGTGTTGTACAAAGATTTTCTAAAAGTAGTTGTGTGAGATAAATGCAAAAATGGAATGTATGTAAAAACAAATATACCGCTCACAAAATGTATTCATTGTTAAGAGCGGTGTACTATATGGCAATATGGCTGACTGTTTCCTAGTGATGATAGTATATGGAGTGTGGTGTTAATAATAGATCACAGCTCTCTCTTGGTCTCGGTGCATTTGTCCTTTCAATTCTGCAGGCTAAGGGTCAGAAGGAGTGGGAGCAGCAAAAATGGAACAGACAGAATGATGTAAATGAATAATAAAAACAGGAAGATGAATTAAGTGAACAGAAAACTACTGATCACTGTGAATAAGTGAGTAACGAGACATGCAAAGTAATTTAGGTTTGCCATCTCATTGCTAACCTTGAACCTGTCCAGTTCTTTGGATTACTGATGGTTAGGCATTGTGAATCTACACACAGTGTCTCTGCTTGGCTACCCAAGTGCATCACCCACCAGTTTCTATTAGGCAGGGCCTGTCAGCGTAGTTATTTGTTGTGACTATTTCTCATTACTGACTGAGTGGATGATAATTGAAGGGAGTGGGCGTATATGGGGGCCTACAGATTGATGGGCCATTTGTCCCATAACGAATGAGCATCGCAACAAGCCGGCACCCCAGGAAAGGGACCCTTATAGCTAAACATAACATGTATGAGAAAAAGGCATTATGAGCTCTGAGGTAGAGGGGACGTATCTGAAATAAAATCTGATTGGAATAATTAGGGCAAATGTGACCGGCATTTGCACTTTGGACAGAATTCAGGGCAGCTTGGAGGATAAGCGGTTGTGATCAAATCTCTCTAAAAAAATAAAATAAAATAAATATATATGTATATACACACAGGAAGCTTTTAAACACAGCTTGCTTCTTGTGCTACTTTCACAGAAGAGCTGCATTTACCTGCAGAAACTTCTGAGCCATGCATGACACTACCCAGTTTATTTATTTATTATTTGTACCCAATTAGCAATCAAGGGCTTATACTTGCTTTTAATTGCTATTAGTTTTCTGCAGTTTTATATTTAAAATAAAATACAAATGAGCAATCTTATTTATTGGTGTGTAACCTCTTTTCCAAAAGCCTAACCTCTTTAATGGTAACTAGTGTAATTACATTATCAGTCACATATTTCATGCTCACTTGTCAGGAGAGCTCATGGATGGCAAAGTGGTAAAGAAAAAAAAAAGAAAAAAGAAAAAGACAACTGATAGTGAAGTCAATTTTTTCATTAATACAGATTCTATTTTGAAGGCTACTGTATTAGGTGTTGCACTACAAGCACTGTTATGTTTATACGTTACAGGACCTTTTTGTTTAATGCCCACTTGCCAGATCTCAGCATGCTTGGTGTTCCCTTACATCATGTATTACAAATTATGCACTGTGTGTGTGTGTGTGTGTGTGTGTGTGTGTGGCTAAGGTTCACACAGCAGAATGCAGGATAGTGCAAGAGAAGCTTAGACTGAAGAAATTGGATAACCAGAAGAATGACAGCAGACTTTAAGCCTCTCCCCACCCCCTTACCCTCCATCTCCACACTGATTGGCTCCGAGCCAGGGGAGCCCCGCCCTCCCCGCTCCCCCTCCGCAGGGTGGGTACCTTTCTCAGGGACACTGGGCCCTTTAGGCAGAGCTGGCCCCTGAATGGTTGGGCTGGCGCTTGTGGGTGAGGTCTTTCCTGTGGTTGTGTTGGGAGGGGGCAACAGAGGAACCAGTCAGTGAAATCCATTTTACATAATACTATACTAATACTTATTACTCACACAAACACAAACACACACACACACACACACACACACACACACACCTACACACCCCAATTCTGTGCACAAGCAAAAAAAAAATGCTAATTAAAAGATCACCGTTTCTTAATCTAATCTGGAGTTACCACTTCTGCAGCATATGAGATTCTTTTTGATCAGGGATTTAGACGTTTTCCTTAATTCAGTTTAAAAAAACAGAAACAGGGATTTAATTTAATGAAACTACTAAGGGTGTAACAATAAGCTCTGCTCACAATTTGATTTGTGATACCATGATTCAATTGCTCATGAAATATAATGTAAACAATGCACAACTGTGTACATTTTCTTACAAAACAAAAAATCTAATCCAATGCAATTAAATTACTAGAAACTATCTTTAATTACTTACTTAAAATACTGTATGATCTACTGTAGTTTCACCATAAATTAAATAACAGAGTTAAGAAAAAGGAATAACAATTCAAAATAATGTACTTTTATTGTATACAACTTTAAAAAAAATGACATTTAGTCTGCTGCAATTAAAAGAAATTAGGAGTTTTAAATGGTTATGGGAGCATGATGACTGCACCTGTAATAAACAGTGACATGGTTAATCTCTGCGATGCACGCTGTGACATTTTTTGCAACGCCATGCATCGGTATATCCCTCCAAGCCAACCATGTAAGAACCAACCTAAAATAATGCTGGATTCTATGTGCTGATCTGTTAGACCACCACACAATGAACACTGATGCTTAGAAATTGTCGTGAGTTATTTTTATGTCCTTCCTCGGGCAAGTTTTCAACCGCTGATTTTGAGAGTTCCTGTCAATTACTGCCATGTCTTCCACCGCCTGGGTGTGGGTAAATGTATTTTAAAGCATTAAGCATAATATCAGCTTGAATCCAGGTGATGGTACATGTAATAAAGAATACTTCTAAATACCCTTTGTCAAAGATAATTGCTCCATTTGCTTAAATCTACAGTAGTGTACAGTAGTCTTAGACCACCATTAGACTAGATATAACTTTATAATTTTATAACTTTGTAACTTTTTCTTTCTCTTTGCTAAAATACCACCAGAACACATTAAAATGTATTTAGTGTTACTCCCTTACTTTTGATCAATAGCAGCATCTGGCAGTTTCACGAGGAAACCAAGATGACCTCCCCATAAGCGAGGAAACCACTTTGAATGGGGAACCAAGCAGAGATATGATAAAGCTTACAAAAACGGGTTATTATGGAGTGACCAGTCCAAACCTTTTGCTTCCAGTCGTCGATAAAACATGATATGTGGTCAGAGGGACTCAAGACTGGTCCACAGTACTGCACCTTTTGAGAATGTGGATTAATTATGTACTATCAATATTACTGATTGGTGTTGGAAATAAGCAAGTATTGAGTCTTCGCGTTTCGGCTCTTATGCATTGAAAGGTCTACAAGCTTTTCTGCTGAATTCACCTATGCACTAAAGCTATGATGAATATGGATCAGGGTGGAAATGCAGGATTATTTCTTTAAAGGGCTTTCTAGAATAGTACCTGAGGCTGGAACAAAATGGAAGTGAGGTAATCAATCTGCAAATCTTTTCATGCCCCTTTCTTCAATCCATCCTCTTGCATTATATATTCACTCCGTGACCTCCCAATATAGCATTCACTAAGTCTGGCTTTGAGGGCCTTTCCTTTAATACTGCTGCAGAACCTTCCAGATTCGGCTGCCAGGGCCGCTTTAATTATTAAGCCTCTGTGAAGTTCCTCTTTCTCAAAGGCCGAGTGTCCTTGAACCTGGGGAATGCAGAGGAGCTCCTAAGTTCAAGTGATAGTTAATGAGCTGCCCGAACTGTGCAACCAGCAACCACCCCGAATTTCCCCTGTCTACTACTCACACATTTGTCTTCCCTATCCTAGTCAGTATTTTCAATGATATAATGGTGCTTTTGCGCCAAATAGCTACAACTAAAGTATAATTTGGTCTGGTCCATAGTCGTGTCTCGATCCTTATTAGGGGTGCCGACTCTCCTGAAAGTCTTTTGGTTGTTGATGTTACAGTTCACATAACATATCGTCTCTGTATCGTCTTGTAATCTGAGAAAATGTTAAAACCAAGAAAGTATATGGTTTAACATAAAAAATACAGCAGTGCCCCATGCCTTGATATGGTATGATACAAGTGATTGAGTAGTAAATGAATAATGTTTTAATTTAATTAATAAAGTTAATGAAGGTAATGAAAGAAGTTTTAATGGAAGATTTGTTGGTGACTTAGGGACTCAGTGTCCCTACGCAAATGTCACATGTTCTTCCTTCACAGTTTTTATGTCTCGGTAGGTGCACCCACAAATCTCAGATCCTAGAACCACCCCTGGTCTGAAGAAGTCACCACAGGGTTCCTATGCACTGA
Organism: Parotocinclus haroldoi; assembly: GCA_034779995.1. Classification (NCBI taxonomy): domain Eukaryota; kingdom Metazoa; phylum Chordata; class Actinopteri; order Siluriformes; family Loricariidae; genus Parotocinclus; species Parotocinclus haroldoi. The sequence continues at coordinate 30,465 of JAUZST010004450.1, read as the reverse complement.
GAAAAAGACCATACCTTGAGGTAGGAGCTACACCCATACATGCTGTTCTAAGAACTACAAGTGTGAAACAATACAATCTATGAAGAAGTTTCTCCAGTGTGAAAGTGCAAAAAGATTAAGGTGGCTAATTCAGGATAAATCGGCACCTAACCTTAACCTCGACAAACTAACTTTTCTTTTCTAATTAAAAGCTGACATTTAAAAAAAACGTATGCATTAAAGTTGCCATGACCAGAAACCCTTTAACGGTTTCCTATCACGGTGAGGATATTTGAACCTAACAAGTATAGAAGAACATGTATACACACACATTTGTCTATCTATCACTGAGTGTGTTTACATGCACAATATAATCTGATCATGGTTGGATTTCTGCCGTTAGCTGATCTAGAAATCAGATTAAGAAATCCGATAAAGAGAGCTGGATTTGAGTTCAGTAATAAGATTTCTCATAGCATGAATATCAGTCACCAGATTTCACTTGGTTTTCTCAGACTGCCCGTGCGGCTAGCGGAAAAAAAACATGGTTGCCAGGTCTGCTTATTTTGAAAGATTCTTTTGGTCTTATTTATATAGACACTTGCTAACTCCAGCCTTTTTGTTTTTTTAATTTTTTTTGGCGTCTTCAATTGTCAATATGGTAGCAGAATCTACTGTTAGAGGCGTTTACGGCTGTAAAGCTTTTCTTTGTTAAATGTTGGCACCCTACACGTCCACTGGACAGACATATCTTACTTGATGCCATTTCTATGGAGCTTTCAACAGCTCATACACACATGGCCAAGGCTAGGTCAGTAAAGGGCCAGAACTCTACATTGTGAAGGTTAAGGTTAGTAATAGACTCTTATTTAACCTGTTTTATATCTATTATTATTGCTTTTTATATTGGTTATCACATTTTCCAGCATGAAAACCCTAATTATTATGATTCCTTTTATTTGCCTACTGCAGAAATCTACTAGGGTATGAATGGGGCTAGGGGGTACGATTTAGAAGTGAAGGGTGGGGGCAAGTAACGTTCTGTATTTCATGTGCTTAACTTTTCTTTAGCAAACAATAAAATAATGGTTCACAAAATAAATCTGTATCCTAGGCAAGACATTAGGTCCTCACAATGATATATAAACTTTACCCTCACACTCTCTCCTAGTATTTTATCAAGCTCTTTATAAATCAAGCCTGGCAGTATGTCATCTGTACCGTTTAAAATGAAGCCCTCACACCAAGGGAGCCAGAACCACAGCATGAGGCTGAGTTATGTTATTACTCCCACTTATTATCATTCAGCGCATGGTCTCTTTACACTATTGGGAGAAAATGGTAAAATAAGGTAACTGAGAACGGTTTCACTGCGGGCATTTACATGCCCTTATAATCCAATCATAGTCAGATTTCTGCAGTTATCTGATTATTTAAGTGTTCTTGTACACACCTAACACTGATCTAGAAATCAGATTAAGAAATCCGATAAAGAGAGCTGGATTTTGGTCGCAGAATTAAAGTGAGAGCTATTGAACACTTTGGGGAGACTATGATACATAGCAAACAGACAAGAAAATGAATAATTTAATCATTAAATATGAAAGTACAAAGTTTATGCAAAGGACAAAGTACGTTTTCTTTCTGTGAGATTACTGGATGGTTGTGACTTAGAAATCCAATTACTGCCTGACTTATGTCAAGCCAGAGGTTTCCCATTACGTGATTACCAAAGTACATGTATACTTATCGATTGGATTACTAATGAAATCTGATTTTCTGCAGGATTATTATCAGATAATCCTATGAAATAGTCAGATAAGTGCATGTAAAAGCACCCGTTGTGTGTGCTGTAGACAATGTGTTGTGCTGCCTTGTCTCTGTAGGTTTGCTTTAGCAAACAGCCCATATATATCACAGAGAGAAATCGAGAGGGGGGGAGGGGGGAGGGGGACCCAAGCGAATGTTCAGGTTTAGCATGTGGGAGGTTCTCAGCACCGAAATAGTTGCACTCTTGTTATAATCACAGCATTGCTTTGTCTCTGCTAGAGAATAGCTAACCTAAATGAGTAAACTACTGCCAGTTTCAGGGACTTCCGGAGAAGCTGTGCCTTATGAGACACTTAGATCCATGCCAGAGCACAGCGAGTGCAGGTGCGTTCTCCCATTATGCACACTTCCCTGCTACACTGATTGAACTGAGGAAGACCCTGGATGTGTGAATATTCTGCATATTTTACGATGCGCACTGGGAGTGGAACACTGAATATTTAGCGGTAATTTTCAGCGGAGCACTGGGATTTGCGTGTGTTTGCTGTGCTGTGTGCGCGTGCGCGCGCGATGCCGAATGGCGTTAAGGAAGCAGACAGCAGCAGTGGCGTCACTGTCAGAATGTGCTGCTGATGCGCTTCAGCACAATAGCTCAGAGGCCCTGACCCCCTGTCGACATGTCTGCGCTGAAGATCCCAGCTGACACTGGCTGCAGGGCCGGATCGTGCACACTCACAAACGCACACCCGCTGTCAAAGTCAATTAGATGATTATTCATACTAAATACATACAAGATTTCAAAGACACAAACGCACATGCGCGTGCCACAGAGCGAATGCATTCTAATGGGACAGCTGTTCTCCACAGACAAGGTGCTGTCACTCAGGGTTTGCTGGTTGCTGGGGAGGTGGGTTACTGATGTGACATGCGATCCCTTTTGTCTGTTTTACCTTGATACCTGGGTCCTCCCTTTCTAGCTATGTTGTTATTGTTGGTGCTGCAGGCTTTCACGTGACACTTGCACAAACTACTCTATTAATAGACTTTGCGTTCAGCTATATCACTTACTACATATCCTGTTTTGTACCAAGTTGCAGTTCGGGCTCCACTCAAGCTGTTCATCAGTTTCAAGTCAAGTCAAGTCAAGTCAAATCAAGTCAAGTCAGATTTGTTTATATAATGCTGATTACAACCGAGCATGGTCTCAAAGCAGCTTTAAAACACATTATCTTAAATTGAACAAGGATAGGGCGCCAGTGGATAGGGAAAAACTCCCCAAATGTTGTAAGGAAGAAACCTTGGGAGAACCAAGAATCAAAACCAATCTTAGGTGGCTTAGATGAGCGTACCTCTTACCTTTACTCAGACCACATCAGAAACCCTCAACTGCTTCTCCTCTGGTTGACTGAGCACACCATGCCACCAAGACCCTAAGGGATTTTATTTATCATTTCTTATGAATGATTAATAAATTATGCTCCTAGATTTAATTTGTATCTTTAGCTACTGTGAATTTAAACCATTTATATATACCTATTAATTAGGTAACTTGGAATAATTCTTACTTATAACATCTAGATCGACCAAGAAGGTTAGGTCCGTGTTTGCGTCGTGGTCCTGCCAAGGTTCTTCCATATAATACGTAAAGAATTTTTAATATCCACTGTCGCCCCAGGCTTGCTCAATTAGGACTTTAAGACAATGCTTTGTCGTAAAAAGCACTATATACAGTACAGTGCAAAAGTCTTTGGCCACCATTAGTTTTATTGTTTTAGAAATGGTATAATTACCAACATATTGACAATAACTGGACTAAAAATGTCAAACTTTGAATCATTACTCCATAATTATTTTTTTCCACTGATCTTCATTCCAATTTTTGAGTTTCCTTGCAAAAAAGTCTCTTGGCTGCTAACCTTACAACATTGCTGTACCATCTGGGAAGATACTATTTAAGAATTTACAGAAATCTGTTTTCAAGTCTCTGGGGTACCAATCTCTGAAAACAACGGTCTGGGTTTTGCTTCAAGCAAACTTGAATAGAGGCTGCAACATGTTTCAAAAAGTGACTGGATGAACTGATCATTTAGAGAACGGGGTGCTGTAATCAGATAATTAAATAAATGGATCATGAGCTCTGTTCAGAAAAATGCTTCATTATTTAGATATATAAACATATAAAGAATCTGCTAAAATATATCCTCATTCAAATAGTTTATCAGTACCCAGGACAAGTACAAGAATCACTAATAAAATGCTTCATAAATCAAATTGAAAAACAACAAACAAATGTATCGGGATTCGTCAATCATCTCCCACATTGTGAAGACGGAACCACACACGTGACTCGAGTTACACAATGGAGTTGATTCAGACTGATCTGTCTAGATAAAAGCATTTTTTTGATACTGCTTCTTCAAATGAACCCATAAAGGATGTTTTGTTTCTTTGTTATCTTTAAACATCCTTCAATTGTATGAAAAAAAAGTTTATGCAAGCCAAGTCACAGCACAGCACTTAAAATATTTTGTATTGAGGGAAGCTGGAGGCGGGTATGTATTGCAATATCTTTTGGCAATTTAAAATGAAAAACACCACGTTTGTTACTAATTTTACACTGTGCATTCATCATATAATGGCAAAGCCTAGCTCATAATCTGATTTTAAGGTCTTTATAGGTCTGCAAGGCTATCCAAGCAAGCTGGGGTAGGGGTTTGGTGGATAACGTACTGGCCTACGGTCCAGAAGGTCTAGAGTTCAAAACCCGTCACAGCTGGGTGCTTAAGCAAGACCCTTAATCCACAACTGCTTGGATAATAAAACTGTATCAGTTGTAAGTCGTTCTGAATAAACAAAAATGACATAACGTAAATACAAATTTTAACCCCAGTAAATGCCGCAGCTCTATTTTGCAGGCATGGTGGTCTCCAACGCTAATTTCTACATCAGAATAAATTGTTCTACAGTGGCAGAACTAATGACTGTGATGATTTTGCTAAAGTTAGCTGTCAAATGGTAAATGGAGAAATCATAGGCTGTAACCGTATAATGGAAATATCCCCAAAGATGTCTTTCAATTAAGTATTTATATTTGGTACACCACAACAACCCATTACATAAACAACTGAACAATTTAAGTGGATTTTCAATGGCCTTAATATGCATAAGCAAAATCAGCGAGTGATCCATAAGAAAATTTTCAAATTTTCAAATTCACAGATGATGACTAAATCAAAAGCATGAAGCTACTGACCATATGCTGAGTCCATCGCTGGGTTCTGCTTCCGTGTGGTTGCCAGGACATCTATATATACGAGAGAAACAAACACCACACCCCCAACATTATTAAGTTATTGGTAATCCTTTATATAACATATAGAGCATAAAGCTTGTGTGTTGGGTGCCTGTATAAATCCTGTATGTTAGTGATAGCAGAAATAGGGTTAAATGATTGTTTACTTTTTATTGATTGCGATTCCGGTTCTGGATACCAGTTCTTATCCAAGATTCAATTAAAAAATGATGAAAATGTGATAAATGTTCAGATAATAAGGCAATCTTTGAAAGATTAAGTAAAGCTCCCCCCCCCCCCATTTAAACCTAAAGTAGAAAAAAGTAAGAAGCTGAAATTGGCTTAAGGAACGAAGTGACCTAGTACTTCTCTCTACTACTATTGAACTGCTGAAATGATAAACGTGTGGTCCAAAGAAAAAGTAAACATTTTTACACTAATTTTAATTGTAGTAGGTAAAAATGGAAGGAAACAAGCTGAACGTAAAAAAAAAAAAATTCCCTTTTGGTCATGTTTGCCATTTCAACCCTCTTGTTAAATACTTGTTAAAACACAAACTGGTATTTTTTTGCTTACCGTGGCAGCTGTCTGGATATTGCAAGTAGCCGTTCTCCACGTCCTGCTCAAACCCTGACCTGAAAACAGAAAAGCAAGACAAAGAGAAGAAATGAATGGAATCATTCTGCATCATTCCAGCCTGCCTTTGCTTTCTTAATTACCTGTGCTGCCAGGGCAACACGTTGGAGACAACAGTGCAGCTGTCTGAGCTTGAAATGTACTAAAAAGGAATTGTAATTTGGTTTCCTTTCTTTTCAATGCGAGCACTCTGAATGAAGACAATTGTGCCAATGAACATCAGATATAGAACCGACGCAGAGACACAACTGTACCAGTAATCCTTAATGGTGGCAAGAATTGTGAAATGAAACATACAAATAAAGAGTAAACAAATAAAACAGCAGGCATGCTTAAAAAAAGCATGCGCACTTACACCACGAGGCTGGAACACTACTACAGACATTATATGACTGCACCGTTTGTGTTATTATGACTACAATTAATTGCAATTAACAGTAATTATTTAAGCTCTGTTTCCAGATTGTCAGACTGCAAAATGACCTGTATTTGATCAAAAAGGAAAACCTGACATTCAAACATGAACATTGGTTTAACACTGGTTTAAAACATTGCTTTTGTTTTATGAGAAAAAAATAATAAGCTTGAAAAAAAAATTGCTATTGATGCAGTGTGCATGTTATTAAATCAAGAATTACTGAGAAGTCTTTGCTGCAAGTACCAAATCAGTTGCTTTACATGTTCGAATACACACAGTATTAGGAACACCTGCTCTACAGCTCATTAAGCAATTACCTGATCAGCCAATCACATAGCAGCGACTCTGAGCAATAGGTATGTAGACCTGGTGGAGGAAACCTGCTAAAGTTCAAACCAAGCATCAGATTGAGGAAGAACAGCGATTTAAGTGCTAATCTACTATGATTTTAATGTACAACCATCTGTAGGTTTTCAGGGAATGATCCGAAAAAGTGAAACTATCCAGTGGGAAGCAGTTCTCTGGGTGAAAATACCTTGTTGATGTCAAATGAGAATGGCCAGACTGGTTTGGAGCAGATGGAAAAGCATCAGTAACTCAAAAACAATTAAACCTCAAACCTTGAAGCAGATGGGCTACAGCAGCAGAAGACCAGACCAGACGGCACTTCTGTCGGCTAAGAACAGGCTACAATTTGCCTGGTCTGATGAGTATAGATTTCATTCGGATGGTAGGGTCAGAATTTGGTGTAAACAACATGAAAGCATGGATTCATTCTGCCTTGTATCAGTGGTTCAAACTGCTGGTGGTGTAACGATGTGAGGAATATGGTCTTGGCACACTTTGGGCTTCTTAATGCTAAATGATCATTGTTTAAATGCCACAGTAGTCTACTTGAGTATTGTTGCCCAACATATGCATCCTTTAAAAAGCACAGTGTACTATCTATCTTCTGATGTCTACTTCCAGCTGAATAACACACAGTGCCACAAAGCTCAAATCATCTGTAACTGGTTTCTTGAACAATAACCATGAGTTCACTGTACTTAAATCAGTCACCATATCTCAATCCAGCAGATTTTTTTTGGAATGAGGTGGAACTAGAGAGTCACATTGTGGATGTGCAGGCAACACATTTACAGCATGACACCATCATGCCAATATGGACCAAAATCTCTAAGGAATGCTTCCAGCGCCTTGTTGAATCTATGCCATGAAGCATTAATGCAGCTCTGGAAAGGGTCCAATCTGGTATTACTGAGCGGTACCTAATAAGGTGTCCTGCGAATGAACATAACATAAAATTGTAGGAACTAAGTAGGTAAGCAAGTTAAAAAACGATTCAAATACTCATAGCATGCACCCTTATAAACCAGTCTAATTCTGGCACTTTCACAGTGGCAGCCAACGGAGCTGAACATTAATCTACTGACATGATTGAACAAGAGGTCAGAAATTAAATCACTGAAATGGCCATGGATTTGAGATCATGGATTGAGAAAATGAATGCATAGTATTTCAAGAAAGTGTACTCAGTGTAGCCTTTTGATTAAGGACATTGATACTGATCATTACTGTAATGCCTGATGGCGAAATTAATACACATGCATTTAGCTTTTGTTTAAAAAAAGTATTTTTCATGCGGTACTTCGTAAATTGTAACTGGCACATTTGCTATGATCTTGTTTAATTATTCAGAACAATTAAGCCTGATTTGGGCTGAAGTGCTCGGCAGTTAGCGTTTCAGGCAGTAATTAATTTCAAACTGTTCCGGTGATTAAGGCCACTTTTTCATAAGCATTTATGACATAAGTGTTTAGTCATTAGGCTAGTGAGATACCAATATCTGTTTCATTTTACCCTCCTGCTTGGAATGACTCTGAATTTCCTAATTTCATAAGATTCTAAGGGCTGGACAGCTCAGTATCTGCAAGTTCATTGCTGGCTGTGGAGGACGGGTATTACGCTTCCCATAGCATTATGCTGCGTTATTCTGTCTAGGAATATTCACTTTTTCTATTGACACTGCAGATTAGCAGCATTATGTCACACAAAAACCGCACTAGAGCATTCAAGCATGACTAAACCAGATAATCTCTAGTTACGTCGCACCAGAACCAGATATGAATTTGCCTCCACAGATTAAAAAGAGTGCTTTAGTATTGCACTATACGCTCTGAAAAACGATCTATATATATGTAAGACAACATGCATTTTTGTAAATGTTGATATCCACTATCCAGTGATGGGATCCTGACTGCCCTGTGAATTCACCTCTAACAGGCACAGTGCATCTGTAGCTGATTCTTCTGCTGGCTTGGTTTTGAAAGAATTGTAGTTATAGCATTCTAACCTATTAGCATTCTAATCAAATTGTTACCTTTAAAATCACATGTAAGAAAATACTTGTAAAAAGTAAGAGGAAGCATCCCAAACCAAATACTAAAACGCTGTCCTAAAATGCACTAATAGTTCTGTTACTAAATAGAATCCAATTCTTTTGTTATAAGTACCAGGAGTTTCTCTAGGTGCATGTCATCATAAATTGAAATCTAGTACAGGCAAAAATTGTTTATGATTTTCACTTTCAAGACATTATGCAACAATTTTCAAATTTCATTTATTTTTTCTTTATTATAACTTAACTATGTTAATGATTTTGCCCAACTGTACTGTGCTAAATGAGGGAGTCACATGGCGATGAAGAGAGTCACATGGCGTTAGTGATGAGCACAGGGAAATGCAGTGAGGGAAATTCATGGTTAAAAGCCAGGGTCGTTTTTTTTGTTTCATTTTCCTCCTCTTTAGTTTGCAATAAATTCAGGTTGGACGACTGATTGGTTGGAAAGTATCCCCATCACGAGTCGGTAATGAATACACAAAATAGATATGCTAAATAAAACTACAAATCAAATCAGCACCCTTAGGTTGTGATGGAATAGGAAATTCTCTTTGTGGATGTGCAGCCAACAAATCTGCAGCCAGTGTGTGAAAATATCACACACACACACACACACACACACACACACACACACACACACACACACACACACACACACACAGGAGGAAATGTTTCATAGTGTTCCATGTTCACCCTGCAGGAATGGAGGGTATAAGGACTTTTTAGCTCCTACTTTAAAGTAGGTACTATTGACAGTGGATAGGAACCCTGAGTGACATAAGAACACAGCGCTTGGGTGCAAACGCCTCTAATATGGACCAAATTCTCTTAGGAACGTTTCCCGCACCTTGTTAAATCTATGCTAAGCAGAATCAGGTTCTGAAGGTAAAAGGGGATCCAACCCAGGACTAGAGAGGTGTACCTAATATAGTGGTGTGTGAATCTTTATAACAACAGATGAACACAATAAATAAATAAATAAATAAATAAATAAAAAGTCCAGTACTGAGGTACATATAGTCTATGTAGCTAATGGAACAGTGAGAATAGTGTGATGACTTGTAACCTAGTTTAAATTACTGATAACACCTAAGGACATGATCGAGTATGATACTATGTAATAAAAATGGCAATGCCAATTTTTGAAGTTTGGCTGAAATGAGTTATAGGGATGCACCGAAACAATTTTATTTGTCAAAAAAAAAATTTTTTTTTTTTTTTTTTTTTTTAAACAAAATTAAAAATCTGGATGAATAACAAACACGCTTTTTCCCCACAGGTTTTTTAGCTTAAGCACAACTTGTGTTTGTTTGATTCCTGCTTCCATACAGCCAATGTCTTTTGCTGCATTTACAAAGACATTCTGGTGGTGGTTTCACCATCAAAAAGTCATAAATTATATTGCCAGATATGTTGGGTATCTATAATACATTTTGGGCACAATCTCAAAATGGTCTGTGTCTATTTCCAAATAAAGCTGCTGGTCTGTTTGTTTTTCACTACGGGCTTTCTTTAGGAAAAGCCTTGATGAAACACTTTCCCATTTTATCTCACAAGGCAGAGGGAAATATAGCTATAATGCATGTTAAACAGCAGCAACACACTTTATTTGATTCAGACTACCCTGGCCTCCACAGACCTGCCCTGCTCCAAAGACAGTTTAGGTTTCCTTTTCCACTAACCTCAGACAGAAGCAGGACAGAATTATATCACATTCCCTTATGATGTGGCAGATATGATGTATCAGAACACAAGCAATGATCCAGTGGAGGAATATTTCCATCGTTTTTGCATAACAAAAGCTTCAGACTAGTGCTGGCTGCCAAAAACAATCCTGCCAGCGCTTCTGGGATCTAAGGAATGTGTGAATGTGATAGAATGAAAAGCGAACGTGAAATCGCATAAGGACTACAGTCCCATCAGTATGACCTACTGCAATGAGAGATACAAATGTGCACATTCCTATTCACACGCACAATTGTAGTGTTTTCATATTTAGGAGATCACTAAATCTCTGCTAGAATTTCTCAGTACTATAAGAAGTTTAACACATGACAGGATTGCAGTTCAGGAGTCTAATTCGGTCTGCAATGTTCCAGTAAGACTGTTGAGCAGAAGGACGGGTTGTTCAGAATACTCAAACACCATAAAATAGTGTACTTTGAGATCCCTGCACAGATTTCTCACATGGTGGTTTTGTTGTTTCAGCAGACAATGGATCTCTCTCTCTCTCTCACCTTTCGCTGCCTCAGTGAATCGCAGGCTTTCAAAAGATATTAATGGAAAATTAACGGTACGAACTGAGCATGCGTGATACGAGTAATGTTTGGCGTGTTCTGTATGACGTGTTAAGTAAAGGTAATTCAATAACAATTAAAAACACTACAATAGGGTATTTACTCAGCGGATGAATACTCCCCAAAAACGAGAAGTAAGACTAGAGCATCGGTCGCCTGAGTCGCTACTTGTCAACATGACAAGTTTTTATCTGCAGTTTTGTGTTCGCTGTTTGCGAACATACACACATACACTGCTCACAATAATTAGGGGATATTTAATTTTATACACATACATACACAGAAAGGACCCAAGCCGCTCCACCCTCTGACTGACTTGACGTCCTTTCCGCTTTTCATATGATGTAATGCACATCAGCTTATTTATAATGCACAATTGTGCCCCTTTAAATTCTGTTTGCCCCATGATTACAAAGTAGTCTAGATATGCCCCTGAATGGCACATATGATATTTAAAGAACACTATTAATCAAAGTAAATAAAATAAGTTAACACCTGTGCATTAAAGACCATACACTCATACTTGGTGAACTGAACTGATTTGACACTGAAACACCATTTAGTAGGCAGTGAAACACCAACGACAGACTCACAACAGCCCTTTATACAGATTTCCACAAATTAAACCACAACTTGAACTGCCTGGGATGTCACTTTCTTAGAAGCCAGAAGGTAAAAAAGGATGAAGATGAAGAACTGTTTTCAACTTGGTGCCTATATTGACAAACACTGGATAAACTTCACTTGGAACATAAATAGCTGAGCTGTGATCGGAAGCAGCACATCATTTACGTTCAGATGACACTGCCCTGCTAACTCTGATGAATGACTTGCCTGACCACTAGACGGCCTCCGAGTCCGGCATTACTCATATCCAGCTCTGTACTCGTTGACTGCTATAAACAGGTTCCTGTTGGGCCATGAAAATCTATGCCTATGATGTCAGCATCAAAAGTATTTTTGAACTCGGCACCAAGATGAGCTCAAGCTGAGCTGAGGCACTGAAACCTAAACTACAGGGCTTAATGTCTCATTCCCCACTTCACTACGACATAGCAAACATGCAGAGCAAATAGCTGATCATGACATTAAGAGGATGTTTCAACATTACAGTCGCCCGAAAAGAAATGCGTTTTTGTTAGGCAAGCAGAACAAAAGGGGCCATTTCAAACACCGACTTAAACAAAGAGCAGTATTAAGTGGTTCGCTAGTATGGCTGCCTGTTAGCAATATGCAAACATTTTCAGCAAACAACTGCTGCCATTGCACTATAATTATGACATGTCTGGTGACTAAGTAAACAGAATAAATATTGAGATGCATATGAAGAGTTCAATACTAAAATCCCAGTCATTTTAAAAATCTAACCGCAGCAAATAGCTTTAAAAATAGTTCACTTGTTATCTCGGTGCCAATGTTATTTATGACATCTTAAGAAAGGAAGAATACTCAAATAGACCTCTTTTACATTCAAATAAATTGCTGGCAATATTTGGCTGTATGGTATGTATGGTATGGTATGTATACTACACACTCTGACCTACACAGTGTGTTAGAACTAATAAGAACATGAGCTAATGAGGTAATACACTGCTCACGGACATTAGGCGATATTTAATTATGGGAAATTTCAATTTGAAGTACCCCCAAATTTTTGAGCAGTATAGTTCATAGTACACTTAAATGCAAGTTGTGTTGCAGTTTCAAGCACATTTTGCTCCGGATAACATGCTGTTGAATATCATAAAATGTTTTAGGACAAGTTTGGCCACTAATAGCCAAACTGCAATTAATATTGCACACGTACCTTACTGGGCACTTTATAAGGCACACACTGGTAGTACAGGGTTGGACCACCTCCAGAACTGCCTTAATTCTTTGTAGCATAGATTCTACATTTTTAACAAGGTGCTAAAAAAATTCTCATGAAAAAATTCTCATATTCTCATAAAAAAAGGTCATGGTCCATACTGACATGGCAGCATTGCGTATTTGCTACAGATTTGTCGGCTACTCATCTAGCTCTCTCGTTCCACCACATCCCAAAGGTGCTCCATTGGATTGAGTTCTGGTGACTGCGAACTTACTGTCATGTTCAAGAACCCAGTTTGAGGTGATTTGAAATTAATTTGCCTCAACTGCACCAAGAAAAAATCCTGCATACCATTACACCACCACAAGGCAGGATGCACCCATGCTTTCATGCTGTTTATGCCAAAATCGGATCCTACCATCTGAATGTAGCAGCAGTAAACGAGACAGATCAGACCAGGCAACGTTTTTCCAATCATCTATTTTGGGGAGCCTGTGTCAATTGTAGCCTCAGTTGCCTGTTCTTAGCTGACAAGAGTGACATTTGGTGAAAGCTACTGTATCCCGTCAGTGCCTCAAGGTTTGACGTTCATTCAAAGAGGAGTATACCTTGGTTGTAATGTGTGATTCCTGGAGTTACTGTTGCTTTTCTATCAGCTTAAACCAGACTGGCCATTCTTTTCTGACCTCTGGCATCAACATTGCATTTTTGGCCAGAGAACTGCCTTTCACTAGAAATATTTTGGGGTCCCCCCCATTCTCTCTAAAGCCTTAACCATGGCCATTTTCAAAGCCACTTGTCACATTTCTTCTATATTCTGATGCTCAGGTTGCATTTCAGAAGGTCATCTTGACGTGATGTCTGCAATACACACTACAGTATCGGTATGTTTAGCAAAAGTTGGCCATAAGTTCCTATTGATTATGGTACATTAATCAGAAGATTCCCCGGCTATATGATCTAACTGTATAGCTGCGCACTGTGACTGCGCAAACAGTACTACACAAAACTTTTAAAAATTTGTCGTTTTAGTTACAGGTATACAGTGTTCCCTCGCCACTTCGTGGTTCACCTTTCGCGGCCTCAGTGCATCGCGGGTTTTCAAAAGATATGAATGGAAAAAAGATATCGTGGATTTTTCCTTGTTTCCCAAGTTTTTGTGGAACTTTTATGTAAAAAAAAAAAAAAAAAATCACAAAATGTATAAAAATACATCATAAAAATATTAATTCTAACAATAAAGGAATGTTAGAAATGATAAAATATGATGATTTACAGTATGTCTACATGGCTATGCACTGAAGGGCTGCCACGTGATTGGCTGATTAGATACAGATGTATAAAGTGGCCAGTGATTGTACATCCTGACATGTCTATTTAGTCTAAATGCGATCAGCGTAAACTTTTTTTAAGCAACAGTTCACAGCAGTCTCTCCACGTCGTTCAAAATGTTGTTTACTCCAGTTGTGTGCTGTAACCTTTAGGAATCTTTAATTAATACGCTCCTCAAACCTCATTAGTAGTAGGTCTGATAGTCATACATTGAATATAACACTTGGGTGGTAATGTTGCACAGAGGTGATAATGCTGCAACTTTACTGAAGGTGATCAATATTCACATTTGGATCACGGACCAGCACCTGCAACACAATGTGACTAAAGTTGTGCTACAATTTACAGCTGAAGTTGTGACAAAGAAATGAGTGCTCGGAGTGATTTAGAGTAGCAGCCATGTTTCAGCGGGACAAAAGTGCTAAAGGCCTGCTGGGTGGTAGAGGGAACATCTAAATCTCTCTTTCTCTCTGAGGTTTGGCATACACAGATATCATAGCAGACAGCCAATGAGCTCTTTATTACTTTAAGCTCCATGCAAGAATAAAGAAAGAGATTGTGATACAGAGAGAGAGAGAGTAAGAGAGAGAGAGAGAGAGAGAGAGAGTAAGAGAGAGAGAGAGAGTAAGAGAATGAACAAGATGGGAACAGAGAAAGCAAAATAGCTAAATTGATTTAGCTCCCTCCTTCGTCTTCCCTAGCTGTGGTACAAGTTGTGGCAGGTCAATAGCAATGCGTGTCATACAGGCTTGGTCCTCTGCGGATAAATAAATGACACTGGGTTGGGTGTAATCAATAGTCCTGTGTAGGTGAAGGCACAGCTCTTGCCCTTTCATTTCCTTCAAGCCATCCAAGGGAAGGTGCGCTCTTGCCTTTTGCACAAACAAGATGGATTGCTGTAAGGCTTATATCATAATGTTTTGACAAGCTCAGAGCAGGAGATTCAAATTACACAAGTTGTTGGCATGTAATTAATATTGATTAAATGAAGCATATTACTTTCAAATTACTTGAATTAAAAGCTGAGGAGGCATGCAGCAGCACACGGTGCATTCAATAACATCAAATTAAAATACAACCCAGTGCCTTTCCATTAAGGCTTTTGCACACAAAAGCTAAATAACCTGATATCATGCCCCCATTACACGCACGTATTTGCTTACACTTCAAAAATTAAACAATTAAACAAAATCCCTAAGACAAGACCGTTTTAATACACACTACAGTATTGGTACGTTTAGCAAAAGTAAAAATATATCATAAAAATATGAATTCTAACAATAAAGGAATGTTATAAATGATAAAATATGAGGATTTACAGTAAATAGCTGTTGTGTCTACTCAGTGTGTAGGATATGAGGTGCTGTAAAGCTCGGTACAGACGGAGTGTGTGAGATACGAGAGTGATGTATGGTGTGTTACGTAAAGAAAAGTTCTATTACTTCAGCGTGTTGCTTCATTATTCAACAGTTAAAAACAATAGAGTATTTACTCAGTTCTATGGCTAAAATAGTGTATAAATACTTACATAAATATACGGTATTTTTTTATTCTTTTTAATAAAATAAGACATATAGAAAATACATGAAACATTTAGTTTGTATAGTTTGTAATCAACTATATAAAACAACTATATTTTCAGTGCAGAATGGCCTCTGATACCCTTCCAATAAGATCAATAATGATCAGCTTCATTGGACTGTGGAAGGCATCCTGATGAAGCTACCAAATGCTGCTATAAGGGGAGGTCACACTACAACCCCAATTCCAATAAAATTGATTTAATTGAATACACTACAAAGCCAAGATATATAATGTTTAAACTTTAAATGTTTTTTTTCATTACATTTTGAACTCATTTTGAATTTGATGCCTGCAAAGTTGGGACAGGGGCATGTTTACACTGTTACGTCACCTTTCCATTTAACAACACTCAGGCCAGGCCAGGCCAGTCTAGTACCTGCACTTTTTTATTACGAAACCACGCTTTTATAACACGTGCAAAATGTGGTTCAGCTTTGTCTTGTTGAAATAAGCAGGGACGTCTATGTAAGGCTTTGCTTGGACATCAGCACAAGTTGCTCCAAACCTGTATGTACCGTTCAGCATTAATGATGTCTTCACAGACGTGCAAGTTATCCATGCCATGTGCACTAGCAAACCCCCATACCATCAGAGATGCTGACTTCTGAACTTTGTGCTGATAACAATCCGGACAGGCCTTTTCCTCTTGGGCCCGGAGGACACAACGTCCATGATTTACAAAAAAACAATTTGAAATGTGGACGACAGGTCACTTTTCCACTTTGCGTCAGTCCATCTCAGATGAGCTTGGGCCCAAAGAAGCCGGCGGTGTTTCTGAGTGTTGTTGATATATGGCTTTTGCTTTACATGGTAGAGTTTTAACTTGCGCTAGATGGAGCGATGAACTGCGTTCACTGACAATAGTTTTCTGAAATGTTCCGGAGCCCATGTGGTAATATCCATTACAGAATGATGTCAGTTTTTAATGCAGTGCTGCCTGAGGGATCGGAGGTCAGAGACAGCCAATGTTGGTTTTTGGCTTTGCCGCTTACTTGCAAACATTTCTCCAAATTCTCTGAATCCTGTGATGATGTTATGGACTGTAGATGATGATACAAATCCCAAAATTCATTGCAATTGCAAGTTGAGAAACCTTTTTAACTGTTGGACTTTCTGCTCATGCAGTTGTACACAAATTGGTAAACCTAACCCCATCCTTATTGTGAATGATTGAGTTTTTCAGGGATGCTCCCTTTATACCCAGTCATGACACTCACCTGTGGAATGTCTTTTTTGCCCCTGTCCCAACTTTTTTGGCATGTGTTTATCCGTTTGAACATTAAATGTATTGTCTTTGCAGTGTATTCAATTGAATATGGGTAGAAAAGGACTTGCAAATCATCGTATTCTGTTTTACGTAGTTTACACAATGTCACAACATCATTGGAATTGGGGTTGTAGATTGAACCGAGGATTCACTATGAAAGTATCTTAACACTTGCAGTATATATGCAAACTTTACGATTGAAAAAGATTTACTCTTATTCTGAATACCAACTTTTTAAAATTGCAACCGTAACTAAGTATTTTTACTCGTACGTTGTATTCTGAATGCGGTGGTACATGTATTCTGTTACTCCCCAGCATTAGTAGAAGAAAGATTGTCCATTTAAAACGCACACTATTCTCTGATGACATAATATCCTTGTTGTAAAATGTTTAAATTATTGTTTATGAAGTATAATGACTTGACCAATAAAACCTGTCACCTGGTTCACTCAGCCTAAACAAGAAAAATTATCAACTATCAAAAATTATAACTATCAATTCGAGGCAGCTGAAGCTATCAATGACAAACATCTGCACCTTGTTATGCATGTGACAAGCAGTCTTCAATCGTGTGTATCCAGCAAGAGTGTCAGATAACACACATGAGTGGAATAACCCATCCAGCTGCTTCAGTCTGAAAGCCTCCATTCCAGAACCGCCAATATGGTCCAACGGGCCACAGGATTCAGGAGTCAAATGTGGGTTGGATTAGGAAAAAAAGGTACTGAATATCAGTTATAATGACTTTAGGAAAAAGCAGCTCCACCCCAAATCTGAAGAGGAGTCCCACTTGACATTAATAGCCTCCAAATCGCTGAAGGCTTCTCATAACGCATTTATTTGGCAGATTGCACTGTTTTACGTATTTATGAAACACAATTACATGATGTTTGAAATATTCTCAGAAGTATTATTTGATTCATAGGCTGTAAATTATTCAATAAAGATTTGAAGCAGTAAATTCAGCACACTGTACAGTCCGAAATTGCCCCATGTGGGTTACTGCATTGCTTTGGGATGAAATTTTGGTTTGTTTTAATGACATATAAGCTCAGCCTCTCCATGAGTTTCATAATAAACAATGTGCCTTGAAGGCTTTTCTAGTGTTTACTCGTCTTCTTGTTTACATAATTCCTTTTCTTGTTCTAGGTTTATCTAATTCCCATGTGTTTAGACCTTTTTTGCCCATCTCAACTGTATCTCGTGGAAAAGCTTTACTAAATCTACTGCATCCTTGCAATCCATTATTACTGCCTACTAAATGTAATGGCTTCGACAACCTTTTACTAATAGCTTCCCCGACATTTAGGTTGAAGTCACTTATCTGTGCTACAAAAGAGACAATTTTTCTGAGTTCTCAGTATCTATTGTTAAAAATCCTATTAAGCATATAAAGGTGACTTTTCCCTTTCAATGCAATGATGCAGGGAGAGCTTAGCAGGAGACACAGCAAAGGATAGAAATAAATGGCCCTATTGACTGACTGAGCAGTCTGTCTTCCACCTTTTCCTGTCTCTGCATTGTTCACTTTCATTCAGGAGAAGAAGACTGCCCCCATATCCCTCCCACCAGTGCACTTGATGTGGTCATTTAACATGATTACTGTGGATGACAAACAGAAAGCCAACAAACAGTGCACAACCTGATCCCATCACCTGTAGTTCCTTCTCTTCTCGGTGTGCCTGTTGTCTCCTGTGTGTTATTCAGGATCCATGCCCCCCACAATCTAATGCTTTGCTGCATTGATAAGAATCTGAAAGGAACACAGCGCAAGTGTGCCAATAAAAACACCTGCCATTCAGTCCCGTCCTCCTTTCGGCAAGGTCACCCATCCCCTACTGACCACCCAATTGCTGGCTCCTCTGAAGTGTTCTGTGTGCCTTTCTGCCTGCCAGGCTCTGGAAGGATCCCATGAAAGCAGGCCACTGGAATCGGTGCATGCGTGTGTAAATCCCATTTATTATTCACAAAGCAAGGATTTTCCCCTCCATCTGCTTCCACATTAAATTATTTTCCATACGATGCACTGTGTCATATCAGTACTCACACACAGATGATGGACTGAAAGAAATGGAACGAGAATGAGCATCTGCTCATTGCTAAGCTGGTAAGTCACTCACTTTCCATATCTGCTTAATCCATTCAGTGTTGCAGGGTGCAAGGCAGGAACCAATTGCAGTTCATTGCAGGGTGCACACACTCATTCAATGACAGTGGGACACTTTAGAGATGGCAGCTGACCCGAACGCATGTCTTTGCAATGTTGGCGGAGCCACGTAACTCCAAGGGAACTCAAGCAGTCATGAGGAGAAAAGGCATCAAAAGTCTATTGATAAGTGGAAATGTTTAGGAACCATCGCCACAAAGGAGCAGAAAGTAAAATTACAGTGTGGGTGGATGAATGCTGAGACTTGAGTGCATAAGCATTACCTATGCTCTTCTGACTCAATATTTACAGTTCCCAGTTTTATGAATTCCCCTCTGGCATTAATATGTGCAAACACCATGCAGACAGAGTCTGGGGTTGGGTTCGAACCTGGAAAGTTGAAGCTGTTAAATAACTGCAGATAAGTAAGGATCTGCAGAAAAGGTTGTAAGTGGGCTTCCGGTCCTTTTTCATGACTTTTGTTTAATTTGTAAAACACGAGAAAAGGAAACACGGAGTGTGGAATGATCCAGCTGTTGGCATGGAGTGATCTAGGAACGTATACAACAGTGGTCGAGGTGCTCTACATAATACAGTAGCCTTTATATTTAAAGTCTATAATCATTAAAAAGTTACTTAACTATTTTAACCATCTGTTGTCTTTTTCACCATTTTTCACCCCACACAGAAAAGTGGCATTTAATTAAATTGTGTGTTGTTAATATTGTTTATTTAGACTGTGCTGGTGGTTAAGATTCTGCACTATAGAACAAGGGCCAGGATTCAACTCCCACACCTGCCAGGCTGCCACTGTTGGGTCCCTGAGCAAGGGTCCACTCAACTGCTATTAGGTGGTATTAAGGATATTAAGGCGTCATTAAAGAACGTATTTTCATTTTTATTATGTATATAAAAATGCAGAGGTGCTGGATTCACCTAAATAAACATGTGCACAGCAAATATGACTTACCCATGACCACAATAGTTGAGGAACTTATTTTTAATACATTTACAGCATTTAGCAGATTCCCTTATCCAGAGCGACTTACAAATACAGCTGTACAGTCCAAGCAGTTGTGGGCTAAGGGTCTTGCTCAGCTTGGCAGAGGTGGGATTCAAACCCTGGCCTCCCCCCTTCTGGGCCAGAGTCCAGTACCTTAACTGCTAGGCTACCACAGTCCCACGTTAATAAACATTCATGCCTGACAGTTACCCTCCAAATTTCCAAACTTTTCTCCAGCATGGACTTGTACTTGTCCTGCTATAACATGGAAGTTCTAAACTGATTTTTAAATTGCATAGTTTTGTGATTGTTATGTTCTGACTTTTGGCACTTTTTCACTAGTTTAGTTTTTAGACTACGTGCTTAATATGCCTTGTTTGTGATCAATGTCTGATTGTAGGCATATCCTCCTTCAATTTGTGTTAGTTTGGATTTGCCCTTGGTCTGTTAAATGGATATGAACAATCTAAACAGGTTCAAATTGAAGTTACACATTACTAAATGAAAGGGTTGTTTTATGTATATGAGAGGCCTCAAGGCATCAGAAACAATTGTTTAAATAACCAAAATAATTGACTAGGAGCCACAATAATGTGACACATGCATAATTTCCTCAGTCATTACCATGGAAAGGATTATGAAGCATGCAAATGTTATGAAATATTGGTGGGCAATGTTAATAATGTGTAGCCCTCCACAACTGGAGGATTGTAACATATTTTGGTATATCGAATCCACAATTCAGTATCACTTCTTAATAATGTATATTGCACAGTTGTTAGGATGTCATAAGGAACCCCAAGGTTTTAAATAAAAGACATATCCAAAGAAATTGAGACTTATTAGGATCATGCAGGGTGGCAAAGCCAACATCCTAAACAGAATAAAGCTTTGGATGTTGGATGACCATTTTAGTTACCCGCTGAAGAAGAACATCCAAAAGAGGATACCTAGGGAAATGGAGAATTTGAAAATTCAGATTTTCCAATTTCATCATACAGACAAAAATCAGTGCTTTTATATTGGTAAAGGATGGCCATAGTTGGGACGCAAATATTTTTAACTTTCTTTGGATTAAGGACATTCTTTTAGATCGTCCCTAAAGAGTGACTACAAGTGGAACCACATCCAAATAGTTGGTCACAAGTAGTGGTGTCCTCCAAGGGTGTGTGTTATCCGCTGAGTCAAACACTGTTATTCTATTATACTGTTATTTAAATATGTTGTACTTGCTCTACTATGCTTTATTTATTCAATGAAAAGAACGGTATGTGATTGCTGTTGAACAATATATAAAGCATATCACTGCCACTCAAAAGTGGTGTCAAATCAATACATTGGAAATCATTGAAGGCAATACAAAGGAGATGATTTTTAGAAGAAGACGAAATATATAATGGCCAGTAAAGATTGAAGTAATGCTAATAGAGCTATTTAGTCACTTTATTTTATTTTAAATACATCAGCACAACTGTCCTACTTTTTACTGACGGCAAAAGCCCTACAGCCACCATGTCTCTTTAAGAAACTACGAGTATGAGGTCAAAATTAAGAGTACAATTATTCATCGACTTAGTCGACTCAAATCTAAATTAGGTGGGTTTATCGTTTAAACTATTAATGTATTGTCATTACTGCTTATTACTGGATTACTGATTACTGAAGAGTCAAAAAAAAATCAACACACTGAAAAGTTTTAAGCTTTTAAGTATCCAGATTAAGACAAACTATCCATGGAATCAATGTTGCTTGCATAGTAGCTATCTGAGCACATTCAGCTAGGTTTGTAAGTGAAACGTTGAGATTAAAATCCTAATAAAACATTGCATAAAATGTAAATATGCATGCAAACTAAAGAATTCTTCCAAAACATGTGCTGCAAGGCTGTCTTTTGAATATTTGTGTAAAAAAACAGTTTATATATAACCCTTGAAACTCTGTGCAGGGAAAATGGTTTGGACGAGTTTTTGCACTATATTTCTTGAAAGTACATGGCAGTTTCCTCACCTGTGGCAAGAACAGGCATGTAAGAGCTAAACAGAGCTATGGTCTCCAAGTTAATCACCTCAGCTGTGTAGAGATGCTGGCCTGTGGATTCCATTAGTGTGATGCCTAAGTCCATAGTGTTGCCTCTGGGAGAGACCACAAATGTTCTTTTTTCAAGAACAAATCTGAGGAACTTTAAAACCTCAGCACACAGCTACAGCAAAGCAAGTGGATAGGGGAGGGGGAACTGAGAAACAGGAAAAACATCTCCAACCAGTTTTGAATAACCATGGAGCTATACTAATTTATAAAAATGATCAGGTTTGCTTATTCTGTGACTTTGGGTTTATTTTTCTGTAAAGCTGCTTACAAATACCATGCTGGTAGTTGTCAGCTCTAGGTGTTTAGGGTTGGTTCTAAAGTATAGTTGTTTATTTGGGCGTGTTCCCTGATCCTGTCTTCTATGTTTCTGCATAGATATGACTTAAAACATTATCAGATTTCCACATAAGTCCTAAAAGTAAATAAAGAGAACCCAGTTAAACAAAAACGAATATATTGGCCATTTATTTATTTAGGAAAATGATCCAATATTGCATATTTGTAAATGGCAAAAGTATGTGAACCTGTATCTGGTGTGACCCCTCTGCAGCAATAACTGCAACTAAACGTTTCCCGTAACTGTTGATCAGTCCTGCACACCAGCTTGGAGGAATTTTAGCCCATTCCTACGTACAGAACAGCTTCAACTCTGGGATGTTGGTGGGTTTCCTCACATTAACTGCTCGCTTCAGGTCCTTCAGTAACATTTCGATAGGATTAAGGCCAGGACTTTGACATTCCAAAACATTAACTTTATTCTTAAGAACTTTAACCATTCTTTGGTAGAACGACTTGTATGATTAGGGTCGTTATCTTGCTGCATGATCCACCCTTTCTAGAGATTCAGTTCATGGGCAGATGTGCTGACATTTTCCTTTAAAATTATCTGATACAATTCAGAATCCATTGTTCCATCAATGATGACAAGCCTTCCTGGCCCAGATGCTGCAAAACAGGCCCAAACCATGATACAACCACCACCATGTTTCACATATGGGATAAGGTTCCAATGCAGAAATTATGTGTTTTCCTTCCTCCAAACATAACGCTTTTTATTTAAACCAAAAATTTCTATTTTGGACTCATCCGTCCACAAAAGATTCTTTGTTAGCCTTCTGGCCTGTCCACATGATCTTGAGAAAATTGCAGATGAGCAGCAATGTTCTTTTTGGAGAGCAGTGGATTTCTCCTTGCAACCCTGCCATGCACACTATTGTTGTTCAGTGTTCTCCTGATTGTGGACTCTAGAACATTAACATTAGCCAATGTGAGAGAGGCCTTCAGTTGTTTAGAAATTATCTTGGGGTCCGTGGGAGCTTTGCTCTTGGAGTGATCTTTGTTGGTCGACCACTCCTGGGGAGGGTAACAATGGTCTTGAATTTCCTCCATTTGTACACAACCTGTCTGACAGAGCCAAGCTCTGTAGAGATGGGTTTTCTTTACCTTTTCCAGCATCAACAACTATTTTTCTGAGGTTCTCAGAATTTTTATTTGTGCGTGCCATGATACACTTCCACAGACATGTGCTGTGAAGAGCGAAGAGCAGACTGTTAGATCTCTGTTCTTTAAATAAAAAACTCGCACCTGATTGTCATCCCATTGATTAAAAACACCCGACTCTAGTTTCACCTTCAAATTAACTACTTAATCCTAGAGGTTCAATCAATAAATAAATGACAAAGTATAATTTCTTTGTCTCATTTGTTTAACTGGGTTCTCTTTATCTACTTTTAGGACTTGTGTGAAAATCGAATGATGTTTTAGATCATATTTATGCAGTTATACAGATAATTCTAAAGGGTTCGCAAACTTTCAAGCACCACTGTACATAAACTGGTTCACAGTCGCACATTGAGTCTCTGTTTCATCTGGCTGATATTCCATGTTGTTTATGGTGCTGTCTATCAGTGTATTTTTGGCTTTAATCAAACAAAAGTTTGAGGACCATCCTCTCCGTTATTACGGCTTTTCCATAGACAGGCTCGTGACAGTACATTCATGTATTTTGTGAATTACCATAAATTATGAAAAATTATGACTCGTATTTTCAGCAGAATCTCTTGCTTTTGCGTAGCATTCGCATGCGGCTCTCATGTGAACACGCCAATTACATTTACAGTAGCATAAAAAGATTATGTGACAATAGTAATATCCAGTCAATGACTTGAAGACAGAGCATAATCCCGCTTTAGTTCCAGCATTTGTATTTTAATACCCCGACCTGCTATCTGAATCACATAGCTTGATATCGGAAACCAAATTCCATGGACAACCAGAAATCTGAAAATTCAATGCTATGCTGATATCATTGCACAATAGCTCGGTGGATAGCACTGCCAACAAGAAGATCCTGGGTTCAATCCTAGGGTGGTGCAGCCTTAGTCCTTTCTGTGTGGGTTTACTCTGGTTTCTGCCTACATTCCAAAGACAAGCATATTAGGCTAATTAATTACTCTAAATTGGCATTGCCTTGAGAATATATCTGACTTGATGTAACTTTGGGTATCGATATAACCTTGTGTGTCGCTGAAATGGCCACTGAAGCAATAACAATGTTGCATAAACAAAACAAACAAACAAAGATGCAGAGATGAGAATATTTAATTTGCTCAAAACAAATAATAGAAATACAAATTCTGTAGGACTGTGGTGACCCAGTGGTTAAGGTACTGGACTATGGACTAGAAGGTCCAGGGTTCAAATCCCGTCTCTGCCACAGTGTGGTCCCTTAGCAAGGCCCTTAATCCAAAATTGCTTGGATTGTACCCAGACTGTATTAATTGTAAGTCGCTCTGGATAAGAGCGTCTGGTAAATGTAAATTTGACTCCTTTTATCTGAATATTCACTATCTAACCCATTATCTGCAATGAGGTTCATTTGCAAAATGGGGTTTGATTGTATTAATACCCAAGCTATGTTAGAACTACATAGTAGTAGAAGATGGAAAAAATCGTACAAAATCGTACAACTTTGCTAAACAAAAGAATCTATTATGTCTTTATCTCAAATTGTTTTTTTTTGTTCTATGTTTTTCAAGGATTGTTTGCAGGTCAGAACTTGTGTGTTCAGAGTAGAGGTAGAGATACATAAGCAATATATAAGCAATTACACCACTTTCACCTCTGTCGAATAAGGCATTTTCTGCAAATATCTGACAGACATGATTAGGTAATAAACAGATTTCTAGATGCCACTGTGTGTGTTTTGTGTGTTTGTGTCTTTGCTCACATGAGGCATAGTATAATGTCGATGTGCCAGTCTGTGGAGTGACAATCAATTTGCATGCAGAGCGGAAGGTAAACAAATTAGACACATCAGAAGAACGAGTCACATCTAATTAAATGTTTCTGTGACGCCAAGAGCATTCCAATAAATGTCAGGTAATTTATGACGTTAAATTAACAAGTTTAAGTTTGCAGTAATTGTAGAGAGTGTTTTGAGTCACTTTGTGTACCTGCTAACACTACTGGGTTTTTCGACCTCTCTGTATTTTTTTATGTTTTTTAATATTCATTTGTGATATTTTAGTCCTACATTTTATGGCAGACATCTTTTCAGGGGACAAAATGCATAGATTGAAAACATCATTGAAAGTCGTCACTTTGTTAATCTAAAATCTAAGTTTTTCAAGGACACTGACACAACCCCATACCATAACACACCACGACTTTGGGATTTGTTGCTTATAAAAGTATGGTCCTTTCGATCTTTGGTCTAGAACACACATACTCTATTGTGGTCTGACCACTGTACCACTGTGTGATTTTCCATCCCAGATGCCTCTGGACCTAGAAGAGTCAACACCACTTGTGGACGTGGTTAACATAAGGCTTCTTTTTTTACACAGTAATATTATAAGTAGCATTTGTGAATGTAACTCTGTATTGTAGTGCTTTATACGGGTTTGCCACAGTTATCCCTTGGGAAATGGTTCTCTCAGTTATTGATGAATGACAGTTCTAGATGCAGTGCAATTTGAGAAATCAGAGATCTTCTCATTTGCCCGTTAGGGACCGAAATTCCTTCAGCTTTTTAAAATTGTTGAAAGACATTATGCACTGTAATAATATAAATATGCAAACCCTTTCCAATGTTTGCGTGAGGAACGTTGTTTTAAAACATTTTAAAAATGTTCTCATGCATTTGTTGACAAACTGTCCACTTATGATCCTGGAAATTTCATTTGTACCCAATCATGATTACAACCACTTGTTGACATCACCTGTTTGACATAACATTATAATTTAGTTTTATTACTTCATTACTAGGCCTAAATTGGTTTTGTTCCATTTTTTTGTGAAATGTGTTGCAGGTCTGAAATGCAAGAAATAATTGTTGTAACAAATGAAATGGCATTGACCAGACAAAACATGAAATATTGTAAAAGTAAATGTAAAGAGAAAAGAAAGCCCAACCTTTGATTTAGGGCTCTAACTTGAAATTATCTCATTATGTTGCAGTCACTGGTTGCAATCAAAAATTTGCGCCCATTAAGTTGTAAATGGTCTATCATTGTAGACTGCACTGCAAGTCCAGTGTATACCCCATGGCATTTGGCCTGTGATTGACTAGTTCAATTACACCAAAAACAGTAGCTGTTATAAGAGGTGCCTTAGGCACATGTAATGAATATAGGTGGCTATGGAAAAAAAGGCATGGATGACAGAAAATATATTGAGGTAGTATAGAATTGAAAGAGTATTGAAAGAAATTATAATTATGCCTGAGAGTAATAGATTTTGGGTGACGCTGCCATGCCACCGTGAAAACATTTCAGCCTCTGTACCTCATTAATGGGGTGTTATTTGTCATGAACATTGATTGAGAATAGTAATTATGGTACAATGGCACATTGTAGCATAGTGCATGTCATTTTGTCTGAGTTATTCATAGGCTTAATAATGGAACAACAGTATTTGCTTCGACCATCCATGCTTCGCGAGTGCATCACACCAGCGTCATGGAACAAACAAATAACATGAAGCACCTTCACAAAGTCAGGGAAAAGGACACTGCGGCAGTGGTGCCTTTGAGTGAAAACATAGCGATTGCATTAGCGCGGTTTGGACTGTTCGACTAATACGCCTAAAGTGGTACTCAAAGTCTAAGAGAAAAAGCTGCTGTGTGCTCATTGCCTAGCTTAATGGGTCATTTATTTATATCCAGATGCTTCACAGTTTACTGCTGTCCAGACAGGTGTCAAATCATTTGTTTTCCATCAAGGTTAATGTTTGTGATATGCTGTCCAGTCATATTTCAACCAAATAAAGGAGGATAAAATAAAAGATAATGGGAACATTGTTCAAAATGTGGCAGATATGGCGACCAC
Organism: Parotocinclus haroldoi; assembly: GCA_034779995.1. Classification (NCBI taxonomy): domain Eukaryota; kingdom Metazoa; phylum Chordata; class Actinopteri; order Siluriformes; family Loricariidae; genus Parotocinclus; species Parotocinclus haroldoi. Next base: position 3,107 of record JAUZST010004450.1, on the reverse strand, counting down.
TCATTATTCTGCAGTGACTGATGTAATACGATAGGTTAGTTATGGAACTCATGGCAGACACCAGACTACACGATCTGTATGTGTTCAGTTATATGATCAGTTAAGCACATTCAATACTTGAACCTAAAAAACCAGGGGGCGTTACCAGACAGCAATGAGACCTCACTAAAATGACTATTATACATTTTTTAAATTTGACCATTTGTAGCAGTAAAGTGAGGAATGTATAGTGATAACACTAAAGTTAAACAAATAAAATTTTATAGAAAAACAATTGCCACTCTGATACTTCTTTCATTTCAGCCTTTGTGCGTGTTAACACACACATTAGAGGTTGTATAAGGTTGCATAACACACTTATGCCAGATGCTAAAGTGTCACACTAAATACTTGTCACTTCAGCCTATAGAACCTGTTTCTTCAGGGAGGAACCAACCATGGACAGAGTACAAGTCCACGCATGCACCTTGACACTTTAGAGACACCATTTGACCCAAAGCACATCTTTGGAATGGGAGGAAAGGCAGACATGCAACATATATAGTACTGCGCACAAGTCTTAGATCACCATCAGAAGAGATATACTGTTATTATTTTAGAAATAGTATAATGACCACATATAATTACTTCTCAGCATCTTCATTGGATTAAAAACAGCTTTTATAGACTGGAGGGCCAAGTATTTAGTGTGACCTCTCTTTTTATTTGAGCAATAGCAGCTTCATTGGGATGTCAGGTTGATCCTTCTTCAGTCTCAAGAAGCTTAATCAGGAGTGGTATGGATGTGTGGCTGCCAAGAAACCATTTGTTTCAGAAGGGTTACATGTTGAAAAGGTTAAGATATGCTTAAGCTCTCAACAATTGAAAGGAAGATCAATGGAAGAATATTATGAAATGCAAAATCCAAGTTTGAAGTTTGTGGGTCCAATCGTCGAAAATGTGCTGTATATGGTCAAAAACAACAAATCTAAAAGTGGTATTGTGCACCTGTGTACTGTAAAATGTATCCACCTACTGATGTAACTTTCGAAGTAGAAAGATGCTGATGGATATAGAAACTTTCAACCAACGGTTTTGATTGCAAAACACCTAGGAGAAATTCAAAAACGTACAATATGAAACCTTACAAACAACTGTTGCCATTAAGATATTTATCAAATATGCCATTGGATGCAACTGCAAATTGTAAAAACAGGCTTTAATGTAAAGATTGTGGTATGGGCTTGTACAAAAGTGCAAGTTTTAAGGTGCTTTTCCTTTTTTTCAAAGTCAGCTTGACATAAATGAGTTGTTTTTCGCAGATTTCCTTTGCCCTTGCTTTCAAAACCAGCCCTAGCTCCCTCTCTACCTTATTTTACACACACATAACCATAAAGTTCACAATATGTATTAGCATTGAAAATTCTCCGTGGGACAAAAGCATGACAGGATAACTTCCGATGCTGAATTCAGAGACAGAAATATTGATGAAAATTTGGGAACAGCAGCTGATTCAGCATTCAGCAACTCTTTAATGAAATTCAAAAATTAAACATCAACACAAAGCTAAAAAGGATGTGTGATTTACTAGGGTTGTAATGATACACTGCTCACGATTGATTTGATTCATGTTATGTAGGTCATGATTTGATTTTCCACAATTATCGGTTTTACATTTGACAAAAGACACTCCTTTTTTGTGTTTGTGTAAACGATGCAAAAATGTGCATTAATTTGTAGAGGTTTTACACATCAACTGTTTATCTCCCTGCAATTAAAAATGACTAGAAACAAAGGTTTAAAGTTAAAGTTAAGTAAACAAAATGTAATTACATTAAACAAAACCCCACAGTTTTGCTGGGTGATGCCCATCATTCCTTTTTTGCTCTATTGAATACACTGCTCACAAAAATGTGGGTATATTTCATTATGGGATATTTCATTTTCAATTTCCTCTCATTTCTGTGTGCAGTATATTATTGCCCAACACGTTTCTTTCTTGACATAAAGTAAAACACTTTCAATAATAATTTAATGGTTAAATTGAAAATGTTTTTTTTAATTTAAATTATTAATTGGTGGAAACAATTGATTAAATACCAGGAGCTGTGAAAGGATGGAAGGAAGAGTGACTTTTCTTAGGCAAGACCTTTATTTTTTCTGTTCAGTTTGTTCGACCAACCTGAAAACATCAAAGTTCATTTTCAAAGGTAAACAATTCTTACCATTGATTCCTTTGAATGTTCACCTGCAAGTTCATGGTTTTATATCTTCAGCTTTTCCAGTCCAGTTTTTGGACTGAATAATTGAGCTTCAGTTTTAAGAGTTCTTACCTTAGTATACAATATGTAGCAGTAACAGCCAATACATGTAACAAAAATACACGCGTCCATGTGCATTTAAATCTGTGTGCTCAAAATCTAGTGTTTTTTTTTTTCAGTAGATATATTGTGCAATCCTACTTATCACATCGATAAGACCACTGAGCTAGTGTCGCCATTAACGTTCTCTGGGTTACGCTTCAATCATAGATGTCATGATAAATCATGAGTTTCCTCGCCATCTGTTCTTCTCTTTTTTTAACAACCTCAGCAGATTATCTGAGTGCACATCAGGCTGAGAGAGAAATGTGCACTGGAGTGGGGTTTCACCTTTAAACATCAGCAATAATCCGAAAATAGAAATAAACATACGCTCAGAAATGAGAGCAGTGGAAACAAGATGACTTGACACTAGCGACGACAAGCTGTTTAGTATGCAGTGTGCGTTTGGCATGCATCTAGCAAGCTCTGCATGTAAATATTAGCTCACACGTACCTGCTACAGTGACATGGGATAATAATTTATTGCCACATTGCTGCAGTAAGATTATATTGATGCCATATACATTTATAATAATAAATACATATATAAGCTCCGCTGCCTCACAGCAAGAAGGTCCCGGGTTCAATACCACGGTGAAGCGGCCTGGGTCCTTTCTGCGTGGAGTCTGCATGTCCTTCCTGTGTCTGCGTCATCCCACAGTCCAAAGACATGTGTGTTAGGTTAATTGGTGTCTCTAAAAGTGGCCCATAGTGTGTGACTGTGTGCATGACTGCGTGTGAGCCCTATGATAGATTATGGATATA